>OZ017777.1:4851407-5000944 GCA_963969385.1 Philonicus albiceps | reverse complement strand
CTAAAGAAAAACCGGTGGAGTAAACGATATAGAAATATTTGTGTTGGCTGGAATTGCCTGGAAATTGACTGGAATTATAAATATTACAGTTAGAGAGTAAGAAAATTGAGAGAAGTGGCTGAAACGGCGATACAAATTCCCTCCTATCTAAGAAATGAGAGCGAAAGTGTCAGAACTAGGTGATGGCACAAGTGCCTAAGTGGTAGTGTGCTAAAATCACGAATCGCTGAGAGGATGTGTTCTAAACGAGAATTTGTGAAATAGACTGAAAAAACTGTCCCAAAATTTTCAATCAGAGCAAGGGAGTAGGGTAGCGGTGGTAATTCACATCGATTTTTTGGTAGCCATTTTGTAAACTTTGTTTTTAATGTCAGTTGATCACGAGCCGGCGGTCCGCGGAATTGTTTTCTCGTTTAATTCGACTAGTTTCTGTAAAAACTTTTATTAAAAAAAGCGTGATGCAGCCAATCCTCGTAGTGCAGCGATTAATTAAAAGCAAATCGATCGGTAGCAGTCTTTTAAGGTGTAAAACAGCGAAAATAACCAATGTGAAAGCCACGCCCCCCTTGGTATTGATTTTTTGGGCAGCCATCTTTTAAAAGTTGTTTTTAAAGTCAGTCGATCGCGAGCCGGCGGAATGAGCGCAGTATTTTTCGGTTTAATTCGTGCAATTTCAGAGGTAATTAGTGCAGCAGCAACCACCAGAAAGTAGCAGAGAGCAGCAGAAATCAGCCAATTAATTGTGAGGAGCGATCGAACGAAGGAGATCAATCAAAATAGAGAAAAAGTGAATTTTTGTGCAATAAAAATAAAAATAAAATTTTATTACACCTGCAGGACGTAGATTAGGTAATTATTAATGACTAATCAATTAAGAGACTATTTGTAGTTTTTTTTTTATTGTAAGTTTAATATATAGTTGTATACAATACAATTTATTAATTTAGTGCTAGAATTAACAATTCAACTATAATATTTTTAGTATGGCCTAACCAGGAGAGTAAATATTAGATAATGATATTTAATTTTGGGAGAAAAAACTAATTGTAAGGAACCCAGTGAGAGTAACCTCGTATAACCTAGTGTAACCTATCATCTACTAATTCCCTGATTAAGGGATTTTCGGACCATGTACATTTCACGTAGAATTTATCAGCAATTTGTCTCAATTTGTCTACTATTAACTCTACATTGGCCCTATCGTGTAGCTCAGCGGTAGAAAAGTGCCACGGTAAATTGAAAATCATTTTAAGGATTTTGTTTTGCAAAACTTGTAATTTATTTAAATGTGTCTTTGCACATTGAGACCAAATAGGAGCAGCATAGAGCATAAGGGCTTGAAAGATTACTTTATAAATTATAAGCCTATTTTCCAAGTTTAATGTAGACCTTCTGTTTAGAAAAGGGTACATTGTTTTTATTAACACACTTACTTTATCCATTCAATTTCTGTCCCATTCAGATTTAGTTTGCTATTTGGCAGGTATTGTTCATTTCGTCTGCGCGTAAAAAACATGGCTTGGGTTTTGCTCGGATTGAGTTTAATTTTTCATTGGTAAAAATAATCATGTATTTTATTAAGCCCTAGTTGCAGTTACGAGCAAATGTGCGGACCATACTCATGAGAACAAAAGATGGAAGTGTCGTCTGCAAAAATTAATGATGAACAATTATCTATTTGCGGGAAATCCGCCGTATATATATTATACAGAACAGAACCAAGAACCGAACCTTGAGGAACTCCCGCAGTGATTGGGAGTTGGTTGGAAGATGCAGTACCTAGCTGTACCATGAAGGATCGTTTTTTACTATCTTGGTTAGTTTAACGGGAAAGCCAAAGCTCATCATTTTATGAATTAAGGCATCATGCCAAACGGAGTCGAAAAGCAGACTGCACATCAAGGAGAATTAGACCGGTCGATTTCTTAACGTCAAGTTGAGATTTGATATGCCTAGACAACCTTAGCAGGGGATGATATGTGTTGTGTTCTGGTCTAAATCCAAACTGTTGATTTGGTAATATATGAGCCGTTTATTTTGAAAGTGGCGTAAGTCCAAAATGTCATAAGGTTGATTTTACTTGAAAAGAATATAGAAAAATCGACCTTATTGCATTTTGGACTTACGCCACTTTAAAAATAAACGGCTCATATTATGATCGTCAATAAAATCCATGAATTTCATTTTTATAATTTTTTCCAATATTTTGGCAACATTGCTAAGGAGACTAATGGGTCGGTAACTAGACGAATCTTCAGGCTTTTTACCAGGTTTCAATACCGAAATAACTTTTGCAACCTTTCATATCCGTGGAAAATATTGTAAATTAAGGCACGAGTTTATGATAAAGCTAAGATATACAAATCCAAGATTAGGAAGTAATTTTAGGCAAATATTCGGAATGCCATCAAGACCAGGTGTTTTATTAGGTCGAGAGAATTTTATTATATTTTCGATTGTTTTAGGTCGAACGTACCATGAATTATCAATGAGGGGATATGTCGAATCAAGGAGTGACAAGGAAGCTGCAACTTGCTCAATTGTCACAGTGTTGCTGAGGCCTGCAGAAACAGTAAAGTTTTTTGCAAACTGCTGGGATAGTTTGTTTGATTTGCACATGCACCTAAGAAAATTAATAAACCCGAAAAAAAAATAAGCTATTCGTTTTCTTCAAATCCTCCGCCTTTCCCACCAAATGTGAAAGTGCGGGACAACATGAAGGTAAGAATTTTTCAATTTAGCCACATATCCTTAACCCCCTCCAGCGTATCGACCTTCATGGAGCGGCCTTTTTCCAAATAAAATAAATAGAGGATATTTAGCAAAAACAAATACACTAGGGCCGTAATTTAGGAAATCAGTTTTTTTGCACCCAGGCCTAATGTACGAAAAATGGAAAATTGGCTAATTTGCCACATTTACTTGATTTTATTCATTCTTTTTGCTAAATATCCTCTAATTATTATATTTCCAATTTATTGAGCCCAAAAAACCGCTCCTGGAGGCCGTATTTTAGAAAATGGCAATTTCAAGTTCCCATGCCCCATACAAAATATACCTAAAATTGCAAAAATTACTAATTTCGCGAAAATTGCCTAATTTTTACTCGGGTTTTTGGATAAATATCCTCTAAATATTTTCTTTCCAATTTATTGAGCCCAAAAAACCGCTCCTGGAGGCCGTATTTTAGAAAATGGCAATTTCAAGTTCCCATGCCCCATACAAAATATACCTAAAATTGCTAAAATTACTAATTTCGCGAAAATCGCTTAATTTTTACTCGGTTTTTTGCTAAATATCCTCTAATTATTTTATTTCCAATTTATTGACCCCAAAAAACCGCTCCTAAGGGCCGTATTTTAGGAAATCGGTTTTTTTGCACATACGCCATACATCGAAAAATGGAAATTTGCTCATTTTTCCAAATTTACTTGATTTTATTTATTCTTTTTGCTAAATATCGTCTAATTATTTTATTTCCCAATTATTCAGCGGAAAGATTCGCTGGAGAAGGCCGTATTTTAGGAAATAACATTTTCAAGAAATCAGATATGATTTAAAATTTTTTATTAATTTCTCTGTTTCCTTCTCATTGCAGGTGACATTGGTAGAATTCGCCTACACGCCAGTAAATTCTGCACTGCCACCAGTTAGCGGAAGTCGTCCAGGAGCACCATTTTCCTAGAAATCGCAGCAGGAAAAAAAGAAGAATACGCTGGACCAATCAGCTGATCGCAGGAGTGAGACGACCCAAAGAAAACCGGAGGAGCGCCTTGTTCGATCCTCTGCTGGGATAATTCTGGCAACTTCAGGAGGAGGAGGAGGAACTTGTTCGAAAGCACCAGAGAGCAGACAACTCCAGAATTATTGAATTTAAGAAACAAAAATTATAAATTCTGTAAAAGTTTTGATTGAATAAAAACGATGTAACAAATTTACTCAAATTGTTTTTATTTCTTTAAAATTTCAGCCACGAATTTACAGCAATCGCTTTTCCTTTAATTTATTCTCTAATTTTTTGTTTGAGCAAACCCAGGAAAATGCGAAAAATTCCAATTATAAAATAAATTAATTAATTAAGTTGCAAAAATTCGATAAAGTTCCTAAAATTCGTGAAAAACTTTTCCAACGAACCAGCCTCAAATTGTCGCAAGAACACACCGGCATCACAAATAAAAAAAAAAATAAATAAAAATAAATGACGTCTCCGGATCGGGCATGTCCACGAACCGGCCCAAACCAGCTGCCGACGCGAGCGGCCAGGCCCCCCCAATCAGCCAATCAAAAGGCAGAAAACCTGGCCCTGCTGCGATTTATGGGCTCCTGTTATTTCGCCCCTTAACTTTCTTGCACGCTTCGCTGCTCGCGCAAGTGACCGATTTCTGAAATTCGTGTAACAGGAGCCCAGAAATGGTAGTAGGGTTATTTGGCTATTGCATGGGATAAAAATATCCCAGAGGTTTGTGTCACGGATAAAATTTCCCTATAACCCCCACCCCCCACCCCCGCCACTTTTAGTACACATTTCAAAGTGGCCATCTGTAAAACCAACACATTCTCATTCTGATTGTTTGCAAACATTGAAAAAAAGGCTGAGAAAAATAAAATTTATTTTTCTAGAAGACTTTTTGGGGCTATTTCAGTGGATTTTGTCTACAAGAATGGAAAAGTTGAAATTTTCGAAGTATTTTTAAATGAAAAACCATCAATTTATTTTGATTTTTATTCATTAATTTCAATTTACACAGGTTTAATTCATTTTTATTTTCATTCTTATTGCACAAAAATTCAATTTTCCTGTATTTTTATCGATCTGCTTCGTTCGATCGCTCCTCACAATTAATTGGCTGATTTCTGCTGCTCTCTGCTATTTTCTGGTGGTTGCTGCTGCGCTAATTACCTCTGAAATTGCACGAATTAAACCGAAAAATACTGCGCTCATTCCGCCGGCTCGCGATCGACTGACTTTAAAAACAACTTTTAAAAGATGTCTGCCCAAAAAATCAATACCAAAGGGGGCGTGGCTTTCACATTGGTTATTTTCGCTGTTTTACACCTTAAAAGACTGCTACCGATCGATTTTCTTTTAATTAATCGCTGCACTACGAAGAATTGGTTGCATCACGCTTTTTTTAATAAATGTTTTTACAGAAACTAGTCGAATTAAACGAGAAAACAATTCCGCGGACCGCCGGCTCGTGATCAACTGACATTAAAAACAAAGTTTACAAAATGGCTACCAAAAAATCGATACGAACCACCACCGCTACCCTACTCCCTTACTCTGATTGAAAATTTTGGGACATTTTTTTCAGTCTATTTCACAAATTCTCTTTTAGAACACATCCTCTCAGCGATTCGTGATTTTAGCACACTACCACTTAGGCACTTGTGCCATCACCTAGTTCTGACACTTTCGCTCTCATTTCTTAGATAGGAGGGAATTTTTATCGCCGTTTCAGCCACTTCTCTCAATTTTCTTACTCTCTAACTGTAATATTTATAATTCCAGCAAATTTCCAGGCAATTCCAGCCAACAAAAATATTTCTATATCGTTTACTCCACCGGTTTTTCTTTAGCTCGTCTCGCTCCTACGATCAGCTGATCCGACTTGTGTGTTTACAAACATTTATTGGTTTTTTTTTTTTTTTGATTACATGATCAGCTGATCAGCTGATCAGCTGATCACTCGGCAGTTTGCCTGCTGCGATTTCTGGGCCCCTGGTGCTCCTGGTCGATTTTTCGCCTCGATCAACAGATTTCCGCTCACTGGTGGTAGTACAGAATTTGTAGGTGTGTAGGTGATTTCTACATACGTCACCTGTAAAGACACGGCAACAGAGAAATTGATAAAAAAAAAAAATTAAAATCATAAGCGTGTTTTTAAATTTATGATTAATTGAGAAATTTATTTTTTTTTTAAATACGGCTTCCCAAGCCGGTTGCTTGCTTAACTAACTTAACTTCGATTTGACTGCGGTTTTTTTTTTTTTTTGTTTTGGACAGCTGATGGCTGTTGGTCCTTTTATTTGAGTCCTAAATTCCTAAATATCCGGCTAGATATCCAAAAACTCAATTTTTCGGCCTCTTGCCATTTTCGTAAATATCGGAAAAAACAATTAGAGTTAAAAATGTTAATAAAAATAGAAAATTAGAATTTGAGATTTTTAAAAGGTGCCTGGAAATTGAAGCATTACAAATCTCAGAAATTTCTTTCATCCTCTTATTCCTCGGATTTCAAATATTTTATTTTATTTTTTTTTTGTTTATTGCTAACGAGTAATTCGAAGAAAATCGATTTTATCAAAATTATTTGGTAGAATTTGTTCATGTTTCCTAAAACTGGTTGAAAATGAAAAATCCTTTTGGAAGGTCTAGGCATTTTGGAGATTTATTTGTGGCGTCGTAATTCCACCCTAGGCTTGAGGGATTGGATGCAAAAATAGAGTAAAAATTGTGCGCGCGTTTTTACACTACCACTCCAATAATTTTCCACCTTTAGGGGTAGTGCACACTGTCTCAAACTATTCCGGTACGTTTTTATTCAGAAGGGGTAAGTCCTCTTTGGCCCTTTTACATTGGTCCACCCTTATTTTAAGTGCGCAAGACGAAACGAAAACATTTGCAATGGTTTTCGTTGTGTCGGATCATAAAAATATTTGTTAAAATTGTAAATAAATTGGAGGATGAGAAGAGTCCGATGGGTAGTTGTAGATGCGCGCCTAACCATATGAGGGGGGGTATAAAGAGCGTCCCTCCGAATTATGGGGCTTTACCCTCTTCCAAATACAGAGAAACAAAATACGAACGTAGGTCTTCGTTCGTTTTTGTTCCCATTGTACCACCATTTGTACTTTTCTTTTAAGAGGACGAAATCGTCGCTCACTACGAAAAAAAAAAAAGGAAAAAAACAAAAAATAAAATATCATTCCGCGAAAAAACGTTTTTTATTTACAAAAATTTAACGAGACAAGTGAAACTCATGGATAAGATAAAAACATAAAATTTTTAAACGTTACACAATAAATTTTTAAATATATTTTTTCCTATTATTGTTAATTTAAATTAACGTGAAAAACACACAAAAAGTGAATGAATAATGTCCTTTTTTTTTTTTGTTCGGTTCTTACTACAGTGAAAATTTATTTTAAGAATCTCAGTGGTAAATTTTAATTGTTTTCTACCCTAAACCGATAATTTATGTTCGATTTCATGTTAAAATACTACCGGAATTACACTTTAAAGAAAAACAATTTTTCTCTGAAATCGATGAGGGTGAAAGCCTTTTTTCGGAAAGAAGAGTTATAAAAGCGAGAGATTTTTGTTTTGAAAAGGGAAAACTTTACGAATATTTGGGATTTACGCTTATTTTACAAAAGGTATAAGAAATTATAATGTGTATATATCATTTTTTTTTTTACCTACATTCACTCTATCCTCGTCCAATTCACATTTTCTAAACGAAAATAATTAAGTTGAATTTTTATAATTACGTCTTTTGTGAGTATCATTCAATTTTTCATCTTTTGTGTAAAGGGCGGGGGTTTTATTATTCTTTCTGCTAATTTTACTTTAGTTTTCTTTGTAAACCAGAAAATAAAAAATAAAAAAGTGATTTTCCATTATATTAATCCTCTAATTTTTCTGATAATTTACACAAATCACTTTCTCACCGAAACAAAATTAAATTGTTATATAAAATTCAGTTAACCCCCTGTATAACAATTAAAATATAAAATTTAAAAGTAACACATCCAGTTAAATGTGTCGCTTGTTATTTTATTATTCTATTTTTGGTAATAACTAAATATTGTGCCCCTTAACTACTGTGAACGTAACCGAATAATTTATAAAATAATTTTTGAGTTTGAATTTAGTCCGTGTGGTGTCTTAAAAGTAAAACATTTAAAAAAATATTGATACTATTGAGAAAATGTAATTAGACTGCATTTAAATGAAACACAGAGAAAGTATAAAACTTCCGGTATATCCTTAACCCTTTGACCCATACACATATTTCTCTAATCTATCATTTTTTTTGCAGGGGCCTCTGATAGTTCAGTTGTTAGCGCGCTGTCCTACCGTCCCAGAGGCTGTGGGTTCAAATCCCACGAATAACCATGGTCTCCTGCGCTACGTGGTAACACAATGGGCCAAAATTGGCCTAAGTGTGCCTTTCTAGGCAGCAGCCACAGTAACCTAACCTAACCTAACCTATCATTTTGCAATAAAATTCGTGTATGAGGGTTTTATTCTTTTTTTTTTGGTCGCTGAATACGAATCTGAAATCAGATTTTAAATATTCAAAATGGCGGCCAAGATGGCGGACCAAAATCCAAAAAAATGAACTGTTTTCTATGAAACTTGGTATATAAGGGTTTTTTGACTCGCATATCACAAATTTTACATTAGATTTTCAAAATTCAAGATGACGGATCCAAAACTTCGTATATTATAGTTTTCTAATTTTTTATTTTATTCTCTATATAAACTCCGATGTTTTGAATTTCTAGAAATCTAGATTCAAATTTGTAATCTACGAGGCAGAAAACCTATATACACCAAGTTTCATAGATAATAATTAATTTTTTTTTTTTTTTTTGGATTATGGTCCGCCATATTGGCCGCCATTTTGAATTTTTAAAATCTGATTTCAGATTCGTATTCAGCGACCAAAAAAAAAAAGAAAAAAACCCTCATACACGAATTTTAAAAATCCAATATCAATTTCATGATATACAAGTCAAAAAAAACCCTTTTATATATCAAGTTCAATAGAAAACAGTAAATATATTTTTTTTTTGGATTTTGGTCCGCCATCTTGGCCGCCATTTTGAATTTTTAAAATATAATGTCAGATTTGTATTCAGCAATTCAAAAAAAAAACCCCCTTATATAACATTTTGCCATAAATGATGATGAAAATAAAATCATTTCGAAAAATGTCTAACTTTTGATCCGCCATATTGCATCCGCCATTTTTTATTTTAGAAATCTGACTTCATATTCATATTCAGCGACCCCAAAAACCCTAGAGTATCAACTTTTATCGAAAATATTTCATTTTTCAATGAAAAAAAAAAAACGAATTTGAGTAAGGCGGAACGTTTTACGTCCCACCATGGGTTAAAGGGTTAAATGTAAGAAGCAATTTCTCTTGGATGGCTTTTATAAACTTAAAATAACGCCTACGAAGTGGTAATTTTAAACGAGAAAATATATAACAAATTTACAAAGATCCCCATATCTGGTGAAAGTACAGTGCTACCGAAACGTAATTCACTACATTTTTAATGAAAAATACTGACGAGTAATAAACACTTCAACACGGCATTAACTATTTAAACAAATTCAATAATTTTTAAACAATACGAAAAGACACACTAGACAAGACCAAAAATTATCTTTTAAATTTATTTTGATATATCAACAATGTCTACAAGGTCACTTTGAATCAATCGACCATTTGATTTTAATGTTTCCATCAATAGTTGAAATTGATTTGTTCACAGTATTGTATAACGATTCATTTAAAAAAAAAAAATTAAAACAAAAATCCAACACTTTACCTTATCCCTCTAAAGATGTAAAATACTTTTGCCATTACTTTGAAATGCATGCCTTGCATTAGGTTAAAGTTAAACCACCATTGAACCAAATTTGATTACCAAAATTGTTTTGTTCTGGTCAATTAGATTTTTGTTTAAAATTTAGTACAGGATTAGTAAGTGCATGATTAGATTTAGAATTTAGTGGAATCTATTTGAATACTTACGGCATACTGCGATTTCTGTAGAAACTGCCACTGCCCGGCACATTCCGTACGCAAAAGACATCTTCTGTCCTTTCCCATCTTTGATAACCTCTCAGCGATTTACGATCAACTGATATTAGAGATCTTGGCCTTAGTTCATCAGAGAATCGAAAATGGTTCAGCCAGAATTAGTAGATGTGGGAAAAGTAACAATATCCTCCGATTCTTCTGTTAACACAATAAGCCGCATTTGAATTAAGTATACCTTTCGGGCAGACCTATCCTTCAATAAGTACTGCAAAAATAAAAATAAAAATTAAAATAAGTAGCAGTACCATTATTTGTAATGGTGATGGTATTTCAATATTACTTAAAATTTAAAGATTTAAATCAACTTAAAACAGTATTGCTAGTAAGTCTCATGTAGTGGAGGGCAGTCTCTGGATTTCTAATCTAGTAAAAGTATAGGTGAATCCACCCTCTATAGAATAGAATAGAAATATATTTCAAAAATGATATATATATGCATTATATACACAATAAACAGACTTATGGTTAAAGATGAAAATTGAGTTTATTCATCTACTCTAGCAGAAATTATTTTCGATTTATACTATTCAAAATTTGAGATTTTTATAGTAATCTTAAGTAATGGCTATATGTAATGCTCAATAATACTGAGTAAGAGCAAGTAATGCCGATGTAATGTCGAGTAATGGTTAATTAATGCCAGGTAATGCCGAGAAATGAAAGTGATGTATTGTTATGATTTATGGGTGTTTAGTAAAACAACAGGGTATATGAACTATTCAACTTAATCAGGCAGACTGACCGCTAGCCTATAATTTTAGCAGGCTGCCTCCACTACATCAAATTTACCAGCCATACTGATTTAAGGAGATCTAGCACCAGTACCATTACTGCTAATAGTAATGTAATTTTTTTTTTATTTTTAATTACCATTACTTGTAATGGTAACGGTACTGTAATGGTAATGCCATTTTTACAGCTCTATATATGAAGGATTTTTAGTTAAAAAATTTAACGATATCGAGTCAGTCAAGCGTTTTTGGCGTAATTGAGAAAGAAACATCTCAAAAGAAAAAAAAACATTATTTTGTTAAAGAAACTGAGACTGAGAATTTGTTTATAATTTTAATCTAAAGTATGATCATTTAGAAAAATTTGCATTCACAACAGACTAAGACAAGACGTCTTGTTATTTACCAAATGATCACAAAACCCCTTTATTAATTACAATTTAATAAGATCCATTCCCTTTTAGTTTTACTCTTTCAATATCCATAAATCAAAAATTTAAGGGTAATTTTTATAAATTTTAAGATATTTCATCACAACTAGACAACATATCATCAGACTGGAAATAAGAGGAAATAAATTTTGTTTAGCACAAAACTAAAGGGTAAGATTAGCAATACTACTTAAATATTTACTTTAATTACACTTACTTTTCAATTTTCAATTTCGCAGACAATAAAAATCTCAAACGATAATAAACCATGAAGGATGGAAATTTATAAAATGAATTAAAAATATGTGAAATTTCCGAATATTTATAAAACATTTTGAAGCAATCATCATATCAATGAAAGTATAGGAAAAATAAAAATAAGTAAAGTAAATAAGGTTGAAAAATTAGAGAGAGACCTTTTTTGAAGAAAATAAATACAAAAGAAAGTTTTTTTTTTTTTTTAAAAAAACAAAAAAGGCAAACAAAAATGATTTATCCAAAAATACCGCGTAAATCGCTAGCTTTATTGCTAATCTGCTTAATCTTTACACTAGCCGCTGTCGGGATAATGTTTATCATATACTTTTTCAATACGAATAATTCGCTTTTTGTTCGTCCGCTGCTTAAAAAAATTTACAGTGAAGGTGAATTTCATCATCACCATCAGCAACAGAAGCAGCAACAGCAGCAGCAACAGCAGCAACAGCAGCAACAGCAACAGCAGCAGCAGCAGCAACAGCAGCAACATCAGCAGCTACAGCAACAAAAGCAGCTCGACCAGCCGCTGCAGCATCCGAAAGATGTTCATCAATCGAATTTTCCAAGTTATGATAAAGAGATTGAGAGCTCATTTTATGAGCCGTACAGCGGTCTCGAAATGCATAGGAAGCAACTTAAATATTCTGTAAAAGATAAAAAATACATGAGAAACACTTATCAACATCAGCAACATGAGTCTGGTCGTTCTGATGAATTTTCGGATACAATATACATCGATGATTATGATCGATTTAATGAAAAAATCGATACTGGAAAAAATTTAAACACTCCTGGGAGTACACCAGGCGAGGATGATCTTCTCGATATAAATGGTATCGATTATTTTGAAACGATTATTTTAGATCATAATACAAGAAAGAATAATGGAAAAATGAGAGGTATTGAAAAAACCCTTCCACATGCCCTACTACAGGATGAAAGTGGACTATCGAGCAAGGAGAGGGACCTTATAACTTTTACAAAAGGTCTCAATCAGCGCCGGAACAGATTGAACAGGATTAAGGGTAAAAAAATGAAAAATAACAAATTAATTCCAACATCTGTAGATGATGAGGCATTCGATAATGAAACAATCGGAAGTGGTAGCGGCGATTTTATCGATGATACTGAAGCTGATGATGATAAACAATCCGAACATCAGCAGCAGCAGCAGCAGCAACAACAAATTCAAATGCAACGGCACGGAGAAAGGGCTAGAAAACATTTTAAAGGTAATCGAAGGAGTGGCGCTCGAAAGCAGCAAAAAATTCTTTTGCCACAATTCGATATCGATAGCGAGAATCTCTATAGTGTCAGTAGCGAGATTATATCGAATTTATCGAATGAATCAACACATAAGCCATCATCAATTGCAGGTGTATCAACATATTTTGGTGGTGGGAGTAGTTTAATTACATCGACAACATCATCGATATCGAATATAATGCCGATGATGGCATCATCGCTACAACCGATATCATCGCAAACATTACAAACATCATCGATTGAGGGTCGAACAAATCGAATAAATAAGCTTGATAAAAGGCCACCACCATTGCCGTCGTCGTCGTCATCATCATCATCTTTGGCGCTATCATCTTCGTTAACCCCAACTGGATCTGTTAGCAATAAAAAATGGATGCCACCATCGGTGGTATCAAGCCGTGAAATTGTTACATCGATAACAAATCAATCCCCAGAATTATACCAAACACGAACGATCGAGGAACAGCATCAAAATGGTGCATGGCTTGAAACTAGGGCAAGACGAATTATGGGTAATGTTAAAAAAAGCGAGGAACGATCAAGACAACTTTTACTTTGCGAAGAGGCTGGCGGTGGTGAACTTTGTCGAATGCTTTTTAAGGGACACCTTAACGAATAAGATTAATAATAAAAATTATGTTTTTAAATAATTTGTTAAAAATTTACTTCGTTTTTTTTTTTTGTTTTCTTTTAAAATTTAGGTAGAGTTAACAGTGAAAACAAAAAACTGAAATTAGCAGGCAGCTAACAGATAAATTTTTAGAACGCTTTAACAAAAACAAAAAAAGATATTACCCTAAAATTTACTAACAAGGATACCCCAATGATTGTCCACCTCGGATTTGGATAAATTTGTTTTATATGTATCTAGTCTAGTCTAGGGATAGGTTAGTAAGTAGCCAAAAGGAAAATACTCAATATTTTAAAAAATATATAAACAAAAAAAAAGAATACCTTAAAAGCCAGTCGAACGATACCGACTAAGAAGTTCGCGCGCGTTTTCTTAAATAACGAGACTATGGAAAAGATTACTTTTATTGTTTAATTTCAGTTTTATCCCAGCTTTACACTAAAAAATGTCTATTATTTTCCTTTTGGATGTTTATTTAACTTTATAAATCATACCCTTTCTAAAATATCCCACCCGAAGACGGTATAAAAACACTTCTCTTTTCAATTATTTTTAGCCCCTTTAATGTTTTCATTATTGAGCATCAATTTTATAATCCTAGAAAGATTTTAAAAATCTTAAAAATTCTTTGTAAACTTAATTAATCTTTCTCATTCAAAAACAATAAAATAAAACATCCAAAAGAGTTAACTACAAAAATATTTAAAATTTTTTTAACGAACAAAATAAAATGCGATAGAATTTTTAAATTTTGTATTGCATTCAAAAATGTTATCTGCTAGCTGGCCGCTTCTAATTTAGTTTAACAGAAAAAATTTATAAAAGTAATGCATTACTTAATCATTATAAGTAATGTAGTCAATATGAATTACAATTAATTAAATAATTAAAGTACCAATTTCATAAACGATTACTCTCAGCATTACTTTGAGAAATTTCACATTATTTTATTTTAATTATTTGATAAGTAAAATTCTTTAAATTTTTGTAACAAATAAGGAATTATATAAATTTTGTATTATTGGGGTTACAAAATAAGTTTTAAGGGTAACTATTTACCTTTATTGAGAGAAATTGGTACGATTTATTTTTTTATTCAAAGTATTGTCCATCTTTATCTACGATTTCCCCCCCCCCCTCCACCCCATCTTTCAGGCAGTATACGAATTCCTCGTCCTTTGAGACTTATCCAAGAAACGACAACCCCCACACCCTCTCCAAATTGTTGGCTTCTTCGTAAGAAGTGAAGTGTTACACGGCCCAGGCAATGGAATCATTCGATCGGATCAAGTGATTGTCGGAAGAAAGAATACGGCAGAGATGGGAGTAAGCGGAATTTAAGCCCCTCCAAAGTTACCTTCACTATGGGGCCTCTGATAGTTCAGTTGTTAGCGCGCTGTCCTACCGTCCCAGAGGCTGTGGGTTCGAATCCCACGAATAACCATGGTCTCCTGCGCTACGTGGTAACACAATGGGCCAAAATTGGCCTAAGTGTGCCTTTCTAGGCAGCCACAGCAACCTAACCTAACCTACCTTCACTATCCTTCTTCAATATGTTGCAACATGTGGCCGAACGCCTTTTAGATTGAGTTCATACGAAATTTATTTTTGTACGATTTGAAATCGGTAATAAGTTTGGTACGTATTTTGTTTGAATAACTCCTTCAATTCAACGCGTATTGAAAACTTGACTGGCTTCTACTTTGGGTTATTTGTTGGTAGTGTAATAATTAGCTACTTTTAAAACGTTTACATGGTTTTTATTAATGGACCTAATTTTTAAAAAGAAATCTGATTTGTATCCCCAATAATTATAGAAATTGTAGGGCATTTTGTTATATTTTTAAATACCTTTCTTAAGGGTGTTATTAAAACTCTTTCAATTTGGCTCGACGAAAAATATACAAAAAAAAAAAAAAAATACATTTAATCGATTACATCTAAATACGAATTTTAGATGATACAATAAAAATAAGTAAAACTTGTTATAAAATTCCCCATATAGTTAAAGTTTTTGTTATTTCCCCTCCTTCTTCCTTAAAAACCTTTTCATTTATCCTAAGAATGAAAAATTCAAAATATCAAATTGAAAATTTTATTTCAATTTCTAATTCTTAGTTTTAATTTAATGTCGGTATATTTTTCTATTCAGTAGCACAGTTCGTAAAATTCAAGCAATAAAAATACACAATGAATTTACGAGTAATTCTAATTTATAAAGAATTTATGGAGAATATTTGATGAAAAATATGAAAAGCAATAAATTTTTCATGAAATTGTTTGGAAATCATTCAAAAAACAAATAATTAAGAATTGCAAAAGAATAAAAGGAAAATTACGAAAAATGTATACTCGTACAATAGGAAAAAATAAGTGAAAAATACGCAGATATTTATTATTTTATTATTTATATAAAAATCTTTGGTATGTGCAGGGAGAAAATGCTTAGGAAATAATAAAACAAAACGATTAAATACAGAAAAACCGAAGTTATATATGAAAAATAATAAAAGATGGATCAGAGTTTGTAAAGAAATCATAATTCATAATTTTAATGGTAATGTGAAATAAATAAAATTAGAGGAGAGATTTGCAAACATTATAAAAATGAGAAAAACCATAAATGATAAAAATATGTAGAAAAATGCTAAATATAGTGAAAAAAACAAACAACCCTTCTTTATACATAAAGTGCATTTCTAATGTACGTTGAGTGTCTAGAGAATATAACAAAAAAGTAAAAAATTAAAGGGAGAATAACGAAATCAGCTAAAAGAACTATTATATGAAAAATTGTAAAACGCAAAAGAAAACATCTTTATATTCTTAAATTTAAGTGTAAAACAAAACAATAAGCAGCCGACATTAAATTTAAAAAAAAACAACAAAAATGCATAGTGTGAAAATTGGCACTCGATCGAGGTCATTACACAAAACGAAAAAAAATAATAATAATAATAATAATAATGTAAATCATTTAAATAGCGTCCATAATATCTACAATGTTAGCTACAAAAGAAGAGAAAAGAAAACGACATAAAGGCATTGTATTTAGGAGGTAATGACAAAACAAAACAAAGAGGATAATAATTGTAAGAATAAAAAATACAAAAGAAGCGACTGGTTTCACTCTAACCCATTCCCCCACCCCAAAATTTGAAACTAAACAAAAAAAAAATTTTAGATACACCCTGTGGATCAAAATATACCCTTGTGAAGCACCCTGTTTTTTTAGTTTATCTTCAAAGCAAAGCATATTTTCATAGTCTGGGATTTTATTTATCTCTCTAAAATTCTTCCTCCAGACAAATCGCTGAAAAGAATGATTTGAAGAGTCTCTTAAAATATTTGGGACCCTGAGTTTGTTTTTGTTTTTAGGACCTCTGCAACCTCATGAAGCCCGGATAGAGTCCCCTTTGGAAGAGTTTTTATATGAAAATTTCCCCTTTTCAGGAGTTTTGGCGTCCTTTCTCCAAAAATGTTTCCTCCACACCTATCCCAGTTTTTATTTCCCTAGAGAATAAGACAAAATTCTGAGATCGTCCTTTGAAATAATGGAGCCCTTAGATTTTTCTCGTAATTATGCAACAACGTGAAGCTGCACGAAAACGACTATTTAGTAAAAATTTAGGACCACAAGGTGAATTTCCTGTGAAATTTGGGGCTTTCCCATTTCCAACATCAAAACTAACAAATTCTACACTTTGTGTAGCCCAAAATATTCCTTTGGGATCTATCCTGATTTTATTTTGTTTCTTTTTTTAGGACTACATGTTCCTCTGTAGTCTGGGCAAAATTTCAGAAATTTTAAATTTATTGTAGGGCTCAGGCAGAACTTCTTCCGCGGGAGAAAAAGTTTTTTTTTTTTTTTTTTCTATATAAAATTCGCCTCTGATCAGAGGTAAAAGTTGATATCTCGACGAATTTAACTTCGATTTGATTGCGGCTTTGTGTTTTGGATAGCTGAGGGCCAACCCTTTCATTGGAGGTCTAAATTAAGTCCCAAAAATTGCTTGCAATTCTAAAGAAAAGGGTAAATTTTCAGCACAGTTTTAAAGGCAATATCTCAAAATATTCCTTTAGAAAATATCCTGTTTTTAATTCTCCCGGAAAGGAGGATATGTGTGTTCTTAGTTTTAGTAAAGCTTTATAAATTACTTACTAGGTCGTTGCGGACTGTCGCTCGGAGCTTGTCCGCATGGCTGCTAGTACGGAGGTCAGTCTGGTCTGGGTGCCTGGCCACTTCGACATCCCGGGCAACACCAGGGCGGATGAGCTCGCGAGGCTTGGGGCAGGCTTGCCCGCTGAGGATATCACTCTTAAGTCGGGTGCTCCGCTTGCATCAAGCAAACGGACCATACAAGAGTCCTTCTTGGAAATTGCAAATCGCAGGTGGAGAAAAGAGCCCACCTGCGTAACGACCAGATCTATCTGGCCCATCTTCGACCGCAACAGGTCCAGAAACTTGGTCTCGCTCAAGAGAACCGCTATCAGCAACGTAGTAGCGGTCATTACGGGCCACTGTCTCATCGGCAAACATGCCAGTAGGATGGGGGTGACCACACATGACTTCTGCAGAAGTTGCCTCAACGAGGAAGAGGAAGAGGACATCCTTCACTTCCTGTGTCTATGCCCAGCACTAGCGGTGCGGAGAAATCGGAGCCTGGGCTCAACTTTCTTTAATGACCTGTCGGAGCTGAGGTCCGTCAGGATCAGAAGCCTAGAGCAGTTCATTAAAGAGTCTAAATGGTTCGAAGGATAGTAATTGGGACTTCGTCCCATGTGGTATCACAATGGGCCTACCTTGGCCTAAGTGTGCCTTCTTTTTGGCCGCCACTTGAACCTAGAACTTATAAATTACTAACAATTTTTAGAGCTAGGATAGCATTTCTCGTGAAAATAGAATTTTTTTATGAAAAAATTCAAAAAATTAACTTCTACACCCTGCGGCTGAAAATATTTCCTTCATGAGTACCCTTTTATTATTTTTTCTGGAAAGCTAAACATGTTTTGGTAGTCTGAGTAAAATTTTAGAAATCTGAGATTATTTTTACGGTCAGGAGAATATTTTTTGTGAAAATAGATTTTTTTTTTTTACGCTCCCGAAAATTTCATTCAAAAAATTCGTTCTCTGTGGAGTAATAGGAAAAAATTTCACAAAAATTAAATTTTATTCATTTTTGCATGGAATTTTATTTCGGGCCCTGCTCTGATTTTATTTTATTAATTATAAATTTATTTTTAGGGCCAAGTTCAAAATGTTTTCGGTGAAAAGATCTGTAAAGTTCGACTCTCAACAGTTAAAAGCTTCAGATAATTCGACCGGATTTAACTTTGATTTGACTGGGGTTTTATGTTTTGGATAACTGAGGGTCAGCCCTTTCATTGGAGGTCTAGGTTAGGTTAGGTTAGGTTACGGTTGCTGTGGCTGCCTACAGAGGCACACTTAGGCCAATTTTAACCCATTGTGTTACCACGTAGCGCAGGAGACTATGGTTATTCGTGGGATTCGAACCCACAGCCTCTGGGACGATAGGACAGCGCGCTAACAACTGAACTATAAGAGGCCCCATTGGAGGTCTAAATCACCTTCTTTTAATTTTTCCTTAGTTCAAGTAAAATTTTGTAAATTACCCAACAGTTTTTAGAATAAAACTGACTAATTCGCGATCTATTTTACCTGAAAATGGACAAAATTAAAGGAGAAGCACACATTCCGAAAAAAGAGAATTTATTTCGTTCATAAATTTAATGTTTGCCATCGTTTTGCATATATTTTTTTTTTGTTTTTTGTTTTTATTATTATTATTATTATTATTAATTCTTTTTCAGTTTTTTGATTGGGTGGGGTGGGGTGGTCACATCGGGATTTTTATTTTGTTTTAAATATTTGTAAGGGGGTCAGGGGTTACATCGATCAAAACTTTTTGATTTCACAAAATCTCTGCTATAGTTTTATGCTGCAAAAATGCTATTTTTTCATTTTATTTTATTATTAATTATTATTAATTGTTTTGTTTTGTTATATGTTTTTTTGTTACCTTTACTTTTCGTTTCTATCTATTTTTAGGCAGTTTTACCTTAATATCGCCGTTTCTTGTTTTCTTTTCATTGATTTTCAATAAATTGTCGGATTTTTCTTTTTATTTCAACGATATTATTTTTGTTTTTATTTACAATACGTTGCCACTAACAATTAATTTATTTTTTTGTATTTTTTGTTTTTTTGTTTTTTTTTTTAATAAATTTGTCTATACAAACAGTAACTCTATTTTCTAAATAAATCGTATGATTTTTTGGCATTTTTTGTCTTTACAAACTTTTTATATTTTTTTATTTGTTGTTGAATTTTTCATTTTATTATTTTTTTTTATTTTTATTAAAAAACGTGTTTTTATTTCCTTTCCTGCAGTCATTTGACTGGCTAAAAAATAAATGCATCTTATTAATTTAATTAGAGACTTAAAAGTAGACAATCTCAGTACGATTTGTATATAATTTAAATTACATTTTAATTTCATTATTTCCACCTAATGTTGTTTTGTTTTGTTTTTTTTCTTTATTTTCTTTTTATCTACAACCTACCCTATTAATTGTTTCTAAGGTTCATCATTCATTTTTTTGTTTTATTCAAAACCAATCTTCCACCTCGCCACCAATCTTTCGGAAATGTTTAGAACGATATGATAAAATTATTTATTTTATATATTTTTTAAGAAATATACGAAAATAAGAAAGTAACGTAATATTCGACTATAGTTAAATGTTTTGTTAAAAAATTTATGAAATATTCGATAAGTTTAAAAGATGTTCGATAATTTCAAAAAAAAAAAAAAAACATCGTGATAGAAGTGAAACTTCTTTTTAAAAGAAAATCAAGCAATTGCACCACCTACCTTAGACTTAGTGTACGGGTGCGAGTAAAGTTAAAGGATCACAACAATAGAGAAACGTGTGATAGTTTAAATTTTGTATTATTCCTCTACGTTATATCTTTATTCTCTCTCTCTATAACGAAATGTGCCTAAACATGATCCGTCCTCGATATTTCACTCTCAATTTTCCATTTTCCAATTATCGAATCGTCGCCTAAGATGTTTCATCTCAGTCATTTTTTTACAGAAAATAAAAAAACATCGAATAAAACATGGAGTACACTTTTCGTATTTCCATCTATTTTATGTATCCACGGTACGTTTCAAAATTATAAACGCTCTCGATATTATCAAGGTTAGGTTTGGTTAGGTTCAAGTGGCTGCCAAAAAAAAAGGCACACTTAGGCCAAGGTAGGCCGATTGTGATACCACGTGGGACGAAGCCCCAATAAATTAACCTTCGAACCATTTGGAATCTTTAATGAACTGTTCCAGGCTTCTAATCCTGACGGAGCTCAGTTCCGACAGATCATTAAAGAAAGTTGAGCCCAGGCTCCGATTTCTCCGCACCGCTAGTGCTGGGCATTGACACAGGAAGTGAAGGATGTTCTCTTCCTCTTCCTCATTGAGGCAACTTCTGCAGAAGTCATGTGTGGTCACCCCCATCCTACTGGCATGTTTGCCGATGAGACAGTGGCCCGTAATGACCCCTACTACGTTACTGATAGCGGCTCTCTTGAGCGAGACCAAGTTTCTGGACCTGTTGCGGTCGTAGATGGGCCAGATAGATCTGGTCGTTGCGCAGGTGGGCTCATTTCTCCACCTGCGATTAGCAGTTGCCAAGAAGGACTCTTGTATGGTCCGCTTGCTTGATGCAAGCGGAGCACCCGACTTAAGAGTGATATCCTCAGCGGGCAAGCCTGTGCCAAGCCTCGCGACCTCATACGCCCTGGTATTGCCCGGGATGTCGAAGTGGCCAGGCACCCAGACCAGACTGACTTCAGTTCTAGCAGCCATGCGGATGAGCTCCGAGCGACAGTCCGCAACGACCTTGGATGTCATGTGAACACTTATTAGCGATTTGATCACAGGTTGACTATCGCTAAAGATACGTATATTGACCAAGGGTATTATCAAAGTTTATACATATTCCACTAAATATCCTTGCCGATCTGAAATATTTAACTAAATCGAAATAAAAGGAAAATTGTGTACATTATACAAAAAAATTGTAATAATATCAAAAGAGAATAACAATTTAGATAATTTGGATATGGTGAAAAATGCAAATAGTCTTCGTATCTTAAAGAATACGATATAACTGCAAGGTTGAAGTTAACACGAAAAAAATACATGAACCGAAAATAAGAAAATAGTAAAATTATTAAAAGAAATTCAAGAATATCAATTTTCTTGGAACCATCCCTCTAACTTTCCCTTCAACTAGAATGGATAGTCAAGAATATTAGAATGTGTTAAATAGTCATCTATTACCTTATTTAACACGTTCTCTAACAGAATTTTCAACAAACCTTTCGTAAGAGACTTACATAAAAAGAAAAAATAAATTCATTTGTGTACCATTTTCGGTACACGTATCATTGAACGTATTAAGAAAATTTCATCGCATTCCCTTCACTTTTCAGCAGGATAATGCTCGAATACACACAAGTAGAAGTACTTTTGGGTTTAATTTGCTAAAAAGAAATATCACAGTCATGGATTGGCTAGCATACACCCCAGATTTAATGATCTTACAGAGAATCTTTTGGGTCATCTTAGCTAGGGCAATTTATGCTCAAAATTGGCAAAATTTCAAACTGTGGAACAGCTTAAAATGGCAATAAATAAAATTAATTTTAATGCCAAATTGAGTTTATCTCAATAAAGGCATTGTTTTATTACCACATTTTAAATAGTACTAATAGTCTGGGAAAAGAAAAAATAATTAAGGTTTATGGTATTTCTGTAAATGTCTCATATATGCAGTGCGTTTATAATTTTGAATTGTACCTTATTTTTGGGAAGTCCATTTTTATTTTATTAAATTGAATATACAGTGGCTGTGAAAAAAAACTATTTGCAATTAAAATCACAGGTCTCTCATAGGACATTATAAAATGTCCTTAACAACAGATCCTAACAAAAGTTTTATACAGTAGGGCATTATCCTTTAATATGTCTAGTTTTAAGATATACCAATAACAGAAGAATATATCCCCCAAACATTTTGGGCAACATTCATTTTTATATTTTTATTTTATATAACGACTTTATCTGTGGAAAATAATTGCAATTTTTACATATCGACAAATCCTCCTTTTATCGGAATAAATTTTAATTGGCAATAGTTTTGTTATTTCACCCTAGACTAAACTAAACTTAAATCAGTATTTTTCTGTAACTAATCATTCGACTCATAGACATATTTTTATACTTCTTTTATTTAATTCAATTAAATTAGCCTTAACTTAAGACTATAAAATTTTAATTAAAGAATAAAAAATGATAAAGATTAGCGTTTTAGAATTTTGGCAAATGTTAAAAGTATGTGGTAACATTTTGCACCTAAAAAACTGGCAGGATCCAGTAGTCTATAATACGAATTTATTAGAGGGGTATCTAGGGTTAATTTTTATTTTTTTTATTCCGACTTAATTACATAGGAGGGCAACAAGCAAGACTAAGGATCAGAGAATTTAAAATTTTTTAATTAAAATCTCATCTTGTTCGCAGTTTGTAGCAGGTTAAAAATTGAATTGAAGTCTAGGTAGATGTGATACCTTCGACAATATGAAGGCGAGCAATAGAACCCGATCTTATCCCGAGCTGCAGGCCACTATTCTCCGACAAAGCAAACGACTAATAAATCCGTTGAGTATTTCTAAAGTATATAGGTGGCCTCGGAATGTTTGTCGGGTTAGGGTAAATAACCCTATTATAAAATATCAGGAATAATAAAAGCGAAACACTATAAAAATATTATGGAAAATTTTATGTTTTGCTTATGCAGAGAAAGAAATGCCTTTTGCGATAGCGTTTTCAATAGGACAACTATCCGGAGCATATGGTCAGACTTATTCAGGTTTGGTTATCACAGCAAAGAATTGAAATTCTTAAATAACCTCCGTAAATCTTACAGACCTTAAACCCTATTAGAAAATCTATAGCAATTAATGAAGAGGAGGATATGAAGGGATCAACTCTTTTATGGGTATAAAGAAAAACGCTTGGATTGGCATACCTTGCAAATATTTTGCACAGAGAATTTTGGTTTTTATTTTCATAAGAATAAACTAATGATGCCCCTTTTTTAATTGGCATACTTACCTTTAGTTTTTTCTTTGGTATTTTTAAATTAAATATTTATTTCTAAAAATGAATGTTGCTTTGTGCGTTACTAAGGTACTAAAACTCGAAAATTAATCGATTGATCGGAACACAAATTTATAACGAATGTGTGACTCTTCGAGTGTCCGATGTAATAGCATAGTTTGCGTGAAAATTAATACTAGGGGGTTTTTGGGATTGCTGATTTAAAATCTGCTAACAAAATGTTCAAATTTAAAATGGATAAAAAAAAAAACAAATATATTTAACTTCAAGGGATTGCCATGAAATTCAATACTAAGAGGTTTTTTGGTAGATGCTGCCTTCGATTCTCCTATAAATTTTTTAAATTCAAAATGTTTTTATATTGAAAAACAAAAAACAAATCGACAACAACAATTCGT
Organism: Philonicus albiceps; assembly: GCA_963969385.1. Lineage (NCBI taxonomy): Eukaryota > Metazoa > Arthropoda > Insecta > Diptera > Asilidae > Philonicus > Philonicus albiceps. The sequence continues at coordinate 4,977,173 of OZ017777.1, read as the reverse complement.
AATGGGGGTACGAACGGGACAATTGCAAGAACTTTACGTTTTCGCAAACCTATACAAATTACTTAGCTCTTACTCTAGCTAAATCGCATTACTAAATTTTATGCGCACCCTGTGAAACCGGGTAAATTAGCTAGTAGAGAATAACAACTGGGGCTATGTTTTCCACACCACTGTATGCTTCTTTTTACTATCGGCCTTAGTAAGAAAAGATTGTACGAGAGAAAAGTTTTTTTTTTATAGCATATTTTGTTTTTGTTTTTTCGTTAATATAACAAAAAATTCAAAACAAACACGCCAAAAAGGTGGGATGTTTTTGTTTTTGTTTTTTTGTTTTTTATATTTTTTCTTTTGCTTTTCTATTTTGCCAGACACACACAAACACACGCACACACACAGCTGATATGAGTTTTTCTGCAAGAAAATGCTGTGTGTGTTTGATATGAATAAAGTTGTTCAAAATATTTTATTTAATATATTTAAAATTGATATTAAACGGCGATCGTATAATCGCTACCTGAATTTTTACCATATTTCCCAGGGGCAATTGTATTTCCAGTATTTTTGTCTGTCTGTCTTATAAGGCTAAGAAGTGTATGCTGCTTATCGCTGTTATCGCTAAAAGCAGATGGTGGACTAACGTTAGCAACATTCGCATAACCGATAGCATTGTTTAATTTCTCCGATTGTACCGATGATCCGGTTTCTATGTTTTTATCATTTCGATCATTTTCAACACTGCAATTTTTTCCTACAGTGGTGCCAACATTACTCATATTTGAATATTTTGAACGGAGGTATATGTCAGTGCCTAATTTTAGTGTATCAGCATTACATAGGGTCTCCATGGTTCGATAATCGTAATTTTTTGAATCGCTAGAAATATATTCCGGTTGTATGCCTAATAAATTTAGTGGCTCAATACCGTAATATGTGGAGTCATGTAAACGATGCTGATACCGTTCAGCGTATGATGAGTTACCTGTACAACTTACAACCGAACTATTGAGCGGTATTGGGCTTGCGATGCTATTTGATGATGCCATATTTCGACTTTTTCGTCGTGGTGTTATTGTTAAAAAGTCACCATAATTTTTATTTAAACTGGAGCTAGTCTGGTGCATTTCAATCATTTTAAGGGTTGGCCCATTTAGAAGGAAATTTTTTATAGGTTTCGCACTGGCCATAGATGTTGATAATTTTTGGCAACTGCTATTAATGTTTGGTCTTGTTAGGGATGTAACCGCAACAGTGCCAGACGATGGTGACGTTGATGGTGTCACTCCTGAGACAGGTATTGGACCATATTTTTGACTAAGATTTTGATAGGAGCTATTTTTTAATATTTCGACATATGAATTCGACTGGGAAGTATTGGTGGAAGATAGTTTGGATTCAAATTGATCGATTTTTGTGACTGATGTTGCAATTGCTGGTGATGTTGCTGCTGATGGTGGCGATGATGTTGATGCAATTTTAGGCTGTTGCTGCTGTTGTTGCTGTTGCTGCTGTGATTGTTGCTGGTTGTGTTGCTGTTGCTGCTGTTGCTGGTGATGTTGTTGGTGCTGTTTTGGCGGCGGATCAAAGTCTCTGTAGTTGATGATGGGCATGTCCACGATGTGATTTCCGATGCTGAATTTATGAAGAAGAAAATACAAGAAAAGAAAAAAAATGGGCAACACGTGAGCTGTGTAATGAGCCTCCCCTTTTGGGAATAACAACAGCAAAACACGAACAAACAACAAATATATATAATTTTTCTTTTTTTCTTATTTTTATTTTTTAAATAAGTTAGACACAACCATTCAAAAATAATCGAATATAGAATAAAATATAACTGGACTCGATAAGTGCAATTGTATTATTTTTTTTTGTTTTAATGAGGGAAATAAGCTACGTAATCATATTAAAATAAGTCAAGCAACCGAAAATTCAATAAAAATAGAAAACATAGAAAACATAGAAAAAAACATAGAAAATATAGAAACATAGAAAACATTGAAATGAAAACACAATTTTTTCTTTATGGCTTTTTATTTTGTTTTATTGCTTGCCTAAATGTCCTTCTGTGTGTAAGGACAGCCGGAGTAGCACCAGCTTGTTTTTTTGGACCGCCACCACCATAACCAGGGCTGTTCTTCATGCTATCAATTGCTTGACGGTGATATTCAAAAGTTTGTAAGTGCTCCGGGGAAATATTTGACTCGCGGATGATGTATTTGTTTTCTAAACATATAAGAATGGGAATTTTTTTGTTCCATTAAATGTGAATTTTTATTAATATACACCAAATCGGCGATTGTTGTACTTTAATAGAAAATATATATATTTATTTATTTATTTATTTAATAGAAAATATATATATTTTTATATTGTTATTTTATAAATCTTTTCTAATTTCAAAATAATTGTCCGCAGAATGATAGTTTTGTTTTAAGAAACTTTTAACAAATACAACACACGTATACCCAAGTAGAACATAAATAAAGCACCTTATTTAAATTTAAAATTTAAAATGTTCGTTATTACACCGCTATGTAACAATAACACAATATGGCTCCTGTGTAATTTTAATAGAATTCTATGTATGGCTGATGCATTTACTAAAAATTAGTCGAGGCAAATTTTTATAAAGCTTTATCAAGTTCACAATCCTTCGAAAAAGGACTTTTATAGAATTCTCTAAGCTCACTCTAAATATCCAAACCTTTATTAAATAAATTTCTAATTTTATATATTCTACTTAGGTATTATCAAAATACGACATTAACAAGAAAAACAAAAAATTGGTTTTTTTCCACAATACAAAACAGGACATCAACAATAATTAAATCCAATTAAATTATAGGAAAGCATGTTCAGAACATATTTGAATAATTTTATTAATATTTATTTATTTGCTCTCTAGCACGACTATATGTAATTTAAATAAAATATGAATAGAGTCTGTTCAACAAGAAAGGAATCGCATTTTTTGTTTTACTTACAGAGGAAATATTTATTTTTTATTTTTACATACAAGTAACAGGGTAAGTACTGCGACACAACGAATTAATAAGTTGTGTAGTCCCAGGCGCTATCGAGAATGGCCTGGCATCCTTTTGGGTGTGTGGTATCCTTTCGACGAGTTTTTTCGCATATTCCAATCGGCAGCGTACGTCATGTTAGCTGCTTGAGATTTGTACACGTTGTGCCTTTTAGCGAATTTGGTTCTTCATTATGCCCTACAAATTCTCAATTTTTCTTCTTTCCAGATCTTACACAATTGACTCCGATGTTTAGAGATCGTTATACTTTTGTAAGGTGATCCAATCAATTATTGTTAGGTCAAAATATTAAAGTGAGTGGAAAAGACCACTGATTTAATGAGACCACGATAATAAATTTTCTTAGCGTCCTTATTCTCAGTAAAGAGCTTTAACCAGACAAAACTGTGCGCTGAAAAGCATCCCAAAATCTTTTGATTTTTATTGGATGCTTAACAGTACGCTGGATGAAACGGATCCCGCGATTGGGCGAATCACGCTTTATAAGAAGTCCACGCCCCAAAAAAATCATTTCATCACCGAAACACAATGTTTGACCAATCACGATTCAAAGTTTCGATAGTCCAACCCCTTCATATTTCTATATTTGGTTTGGAAAGAACGGATTTTTTATATCTACATTTTTCCCTCACGTAAATGCTCTCTGAGCCAATTGAGTCTTTGCCTCAGTGTTGAGTATTAAAACTGTGAGGCGTGCGCACAAACAATTGCAGTATTTAATCTATCCTACTTATTTATATAATTTTTATATTATTTTGTTCGTTTCTTGTTGAACAAATTTTATAAATAAATAAAATTTGCTAAAACACACCCAGAAGCAAAACACATGAAAATTTATTTATATTTATGTTTGCTAAAATAATAAACTAACCCTTGAGACCTTCGAGATGATAAAGCAGAGTATTAATTTTTAATTTAAAATTATTTTCACTATTCTTTTTATTTATTATTATTTCATTTTTTGTAAATAGAAAAATAAATAAATATATAAAAATAATAAATAGTAGTTGATTATATTATGATAATAATAAAAGTAAAAAATAAATTGCAAGAATTAATATCAAATGAACCAGGCATAGTTTTACATGTAGTATCAGATTTTTATATCTTTCTCCGTTTAAATCTGACACAATTTTCATATAAAAATAATTTGTGTTATATATAAAATTAAAAGAAAATGTAAATAAAAAAAAAAATTATATGCACTTACATTCTGAAATTGGCAAATTGGTTCAAAATATGGAAGGGTTATTCGTAACAACAGAGAACAATACTAACTTACTGTGAAGAGATGGTCTTGTAAATACAGTCAGTCTTTCCTTGTTCCCCCGGGATCCCGGACTATGGCCGTGGCCTATATTTGAATGAAGAAAAAAACAAATTACTTAAATATTTTATGATTAAATTACGAACGCTTATATTAAATTGGAAATTGTATAACAAATTTATAATGTGTTTGTTTAGTGGGTATGCCAAAATGATTGCGATAAAAGATCTGGCCTAGACAAACAAAACCAGGAGGGTATTCCCACTAAAAAAACACCCTATATACAACTGTTATACTGATAATAAGAAAACTGTTATATTAGTTTTTAATTGTTATTTAAAAGTATAACAGTTTCCACATTACGAAAAATAAAATTTAATTTAACTTTACTCACTTGTAAAGCTAATTGGTCCAGAGTCCTCTAAATGGCTAGATGACTCTGTTCGACTACTAACACCTCGATCGGCGCTAACATCACTGTCCGAATTTAAACTGTCATACTCTTCCGATTCGGATTTGGCGCCCTTCGATTTTCTTCGAATTCTTTTTTCGGTACCATTGTTTGATGAGTTACTGATATTACTGCCCGAAACAGTACCTCCCACTCCTCCTGTTCCTCCACTACCACCACCACCACCACTACCACCACCACTACCACCGCCACCACCACCACTATTACCACCTCCGACCAATCCATTTCCACTAACTGGGCAATTAGGTGATGTTCCAGAATTTGCCCCGCCCCCAACACTACCCAATAGGCTACTATTTGGGGTGCATACCTCTGACCTTTTTCCTTTACTTGTTAGGGTACTATCCCGTGAATTGTACATGCAACCCTTTCGGATAGGATTGCCCGATTGATTCTCATGATCGGGCAAATGGAATGTCGCATACGGATAAATATCCTCCGAATATTCAGGAATCCTTTCTAGACCCACTTCAGAGTCTCGGGGGGATTGTTGGGACGATGGCTTACGAACTGTTGCATAAAATTGTTCACGATGCTGTTGTTCGGTCTGTTCGTTAAGTTGATTTTTATTTTCAATCATTTGCGGTGGACCCACATCGCTGTCCCGAGTGAAAACCAATCTTGGGACTAATCAAAACAAAACAATATTTTTGTATATCCCCAAAAGAAATAACTATGAAATTTAGTCACATTTTAAATTATAACCTAATTTAATTTAACAAAAATAACTAAAATAAAACGATATATTTATTTACTTACAGCTTTTGACGCAAAAACAAACTCCAACTCCCGCCAAAATGAGGGCAAACGTTACAATTACTACCACCCCCAATAGGTGGGTATCGCTAAAAATTGATTCAACAACTGGTAGTGTATTGTCTTCTTCAATAATATTTTCGATAGAACGACTGACCGCATCGAAAGTTTCAAAATAATATTCGGCTATTGTTGAGCCAGCGTTATTATGAGCAGTAATTCGAAGACTGTAGGCAGTTGCTGGGTCTAGATCAGAAATTGTGTACCTAGCCTGAAATAAATTTTTGTGTGACCCATTAGAGTATTTAAGATATATAAATTAAATAAAATTAGTTGATAAAACACAAATAATATAATGTTTTATACAAAATTAATAAGCAAATTTTTTAAATTAGTGACCCCTAAATGCATGTAATTTATGAAATAAATTTTTATCATTCGTACAATAGAAGGGGCCTATTAGGGTACTTTGAATTATAATGTACCATTTAATGTAAAAGATAAGAGACCGGCAATGGTGTAGGGAGTTTGTCCTAAACGTCCGGCCAGAAACCCTAGATTGGTACACCAAAGGTTCCAGGAGAGACGGGCTCTCCGGCATCGGCTGAACCGATTTGGATTCAAACATTCAAAAAGATTCATTAAACCCTTTGGGAAAGGGAGCGGAAAATAATCGCTTAACATAGCGAGACTAAAAATCATCACGGAGGTATATTAAATTAAATTCTAAATTGTAAAATAAATAATAATAATAAGTCATATAAACAATTTTTATGAACCCTTTCTGGTATGAGATTAAAACAAAATTTAAAATATATAGAGGTCCCTTTAAAATTACCTGAGGTGGTACATTGCTGGAAACGACAATCCAATCACTAGATAATCCATACCGACGAAATTCTACCGTAAAATATTGAATTGGACATCCTCCATCCTGCCAATTAGCAATCTCTAATAGAACTGAGGTCACATTCGGCCTGACCAAGTTATGTTTAAGCGGTGAGGTTGGTTTATTCCCCCTCGTTCTAGTTCCAATCATTGGACTTGGACTACTGCTACCAATTTTATTAATTGCAACAATGTTAAATTCATAGAACGTTCCGCACTGAAGATTCTCAAGTAGATGTGACCTTGAGTGGCGATCTATTGTTATATGATCCCAATCCTCAAACTCCTGCCGGTATGAGAGAACGAACCCGATTAGGGTGGCTGATCCGTCATCAGTCACATTCCAGTGGAGCGAAACTGTATTAGCACTACTGGTCAAAGCAATTAGGGTCGGTGGCCCGGGGGGAACTGTGCAAAGAAGCAAAAGCGCAATGTTTTTTTTGTTTTTTTTTTTTTTAAACAAATGATGCAAAAAATTATAATTGAAATAAATAAAAACGAAAAACACAAAATTGCATACCAAAAAATTTTGGTCGAGGGTGGATTAAGGGGTTCATGGTCAGTCATAATTGTAAACGATTGAAAAGGTTTGATTTTAGGGAATTTTATTCCAGTAAAAACAATCGTAATCCAGTGAAATTTGATATCCTTAGAGATGCATACGTTAAGAAATTACAAATCCATTTTTACACGTAAATTGGGACTGACTACCCGAGATAATAGAACAAAACCAGTGTAATTTTACGACATGTTGGGTTGTAACATTGTCAAGACTGATTTTATAAAAATAACAAAAAATACCCTTTTATTTCGGATCGATTTAAATCATAGGAATATTCGATATCCTGTTTTTTTTTTGCTTGTACAAATTTGCTGTATTATGACTGTCCACGGCCCTTGATATCACAGCCTAATTAGTACTACAGGAAATTTACAATTAAACCTGTTATACCAATTTAATCTGATAATTACCCATTACAATGATTGTGTAAACTACTCGATCAGTTCCAAAGGTGTTCCTTGCGATGCACGTGTAATTTCCTTCGTGAGTTCGTTGCACGTTTCGCAGGACTAACGTAAAAATTTCGTCAACTTCCAGACGAAATGCAACTTTTGGTCTTAAAAAATGATTGGGGATTGAGGCGGCAAGATATAAAATTTATTTTATTTCAACAAGATTATAAAACGGTTAGAAAGTGTAAAACGAAAACATAAAATAAAATTTCTTAACCCACTTCAGCTGTAGGAAATTTTAATTAATAAACGCTAATCCCTTAAATTATTCCTCATAACTTTACCAATTTTAATCCCCAGCATCAGCAAGCTATGCAAAGATGAAGATGGATATTAAAATTTCACTGTTGTCAATTTATCAAACAAGTGAAATTAAATTTTATTGATATTCCAAAGGAAAACAAAACCCCCTTTTGCTAAATATCCTCTAATTATTTTATTTCGAATTTATTGAGCCCAAAAAACCGCTCCTGGAGGTCGTATTTTAGAAAATGGCAATTTCAAGTTCCCACGCCCCATACAAAATATACCTAAAGTTGCTAAAATTACTAATTTCGCGAAAATTGCTTAATTTTTACTCGGTTTTTTGCTAAATATCCTCCTCCTCCGGGAGACCGTATTTTAGGAAATCATTAAATTAACAAATTTTCCAATATTTATTGAATTTTTCTTCTTTTATTTGCTAATTATGTTTTAGGTTTAAAAAATGATTTGTATACTCCAAAAATTTTTGCATGGATTACATTTTAAAAAATAAATTCAAATTAGAGCATAACCCGAGGGAATATTTTTAATAAAAAGGCATACCATTTGTAACTGTAGATACAGAAAAACGACCAGCACGTCAGAACTACTTGGCTCCTTATTTCGAACTAAAAACTTCACTACACATCCCACCAGCATCGACCAGAGGCGATCGACAAACGATTAACCGTTAAAGGCACTCACAAGAGCAACGAGTTCACTGTGATGCCTACAAATTTAAAAGATATGGAGATAAGGCGAGGAGCTTACAAATTAAAATCATTTGCCCTTAGCCTAAAGGTCAGAAACGTAATAAAATTTTTTATTTTAATCCAACAGCAGAAGTTGTTAAGATTATTAAAAATTCATAAATTAAAATAAAAATAGTAAAAATAATTAAGAGGAATAGGAAAAGAACCCACTTAGTGCTGGATTTCCAATCGACAGTTGGCTGTGGGTTCCCAACAACGAGGCACGGTAACCTTAAGTCCTCCCTCTGTCCAACTTTTATACTTTGACTAAATGAAATAATTGCAGCTGGAACTGAATTGCTGGGGGATGGCATTAATTTAACAACAGGTGTTGTCGGCCCATCTCCAACAGATGTCGCTGCAACTACCCATGCCTCGTACGAATTTGTTATAATCAATTTCTTTACCTCATAGTGGGATATGTACGTTACCATTGGATCTTGTATAAAAAACTGGAAAAATTAATTAGTATGTATTTTTTGTTTTCTTTTATTTCTATTTACACAGTTTAGTTAAATTCATTTAATTCCAAGATTTGGCCCTCTAAATTTAAATCGTCCGCTAAATTAAGGCAGGCCTCAGCTACTTGTACAAAACATAAAAATCTTAAATCAACTTAATACAGGCAGGTTTTTGCTAAATAGCATGTAACCCTAACTGAAGATAAATAGAAGAGCTAAAACATAAAATCTGAATAGGTAATAACCCTAAACCGCAAGCCAATCGAAATTCCATAACCCTATACCCCTATATATTGTGTGGGTTTCCAAGGTTATGTTATAGGTTTATGGAGTTTGGTAGTCGTCTTCTAGAACGTAGCCTAAGGCCGTAAGTTTAGCCTAGAAGCGCTTAAGGTTATGTAGGGTTACGCGTTAGGGTTTGGATTAATTTTATGTTGCTTTTATTCTGTTAGTTCTGAGATCTTTACCTTGTGGATTTCGGTGCATTGGGGGTACAGAGATTCCAGGGGTATAGGTATTATTGCCTTTTACAAGAAACTTATCCCTGCTGACCTTATTTGGACGATGAATTTAAATTTAGAGGGTCAAATTACTGGGAATATATGGTAAATTTTTTAGGGGGTTTTGAGGGGTCGTGTAATTAGTACGAAAAAAACTTGTTGAATTATTAAAATTGACTGACTGATTAAACTTTGGTATGATTCGCGTAATTTATGAGAATCATATGATTACGTGTGATATTACAAAATTTTATACGATCCCTTAATTTTGTTTTATACATAAAATTATATTACCTTTCTAATTTCGACTTCCACACCCCCCTCAAGTACCCGAACATAGACGGTATATTTTTTAACGATTCCATTGGGACGTCTTGGGGGCATCCAACTAATTACGGCCGATGAATTTCCGCTGGAGCATGATTTTAAACGTTCAGGTGCATCGGGAACTGATTCTAAGGTCTGGCAGAGGATAGCTCGACTTGGAGCCCCATCACCAGCTTTTGTAGATGCTACCACTTGAATGCTATAATTAGTCCATGGCGTTAAATTATAAACGGCCGTTTTAAGATCATCCAAAATAATTTTACTCTGACGGATGCTGTATTCCATCATATCGAGATCTGGCTCATAAATAACTTTATAATTTCGTATAATACCGTGACGGTTCTCCTCTGGTGGTGGCTTCCACGTTATATGAATCCCATATGCACTGATTGCAGTGCACGTTACCGCCTGCGGTGGGGCACTTGGGACATCTTCTAGAGTGCAAATGGTCTGTTCATGACCCGCTGGACCATCCCCTTTTATATTAAATGCGGCAACCGTTATCGAATAGTTTGTAAACTTTTCTAGGCCAGTTAATCGAAAATCATTGTATCCCTCACCCCCGGGTATACCGACTTTTGTATAATTCCAAGGATCATTCGAATTATTTTTCCTCCATCCAATTGTATAACCCAAAAGGTCACCGTTCCAATGTTTACGTTCAGGTGGCCTCCATGTGACCAAAAGTTCCTGGGACCCTAGGGCCACCCCTCTTACCTGAAGTGGCGGTGAGCTGGGCACTTCGCAATCGGTTTGAACGTGAAGTATATCGCTTGGACCGCTACTTCCTAAATTATTTTCAGCATACAAACGAAAATGGTAGCTAGATGCTGGCTTTAAATTTCCAACATGAAGAGTGGTCCGTTCGCCCTGAATTGAAATTGCAGTATTATGTTCATGCCAAACATCTTGTGCCTCTTTATATTGTAGACGATATCCAGTAATTGGTTGCGAATCACGATAACTACCAGATGATGCCTGATCATTTGGGGACCAGGCCAACGTTACCGCTCTACTACTCAATTCGATTACATGCAAATTTCGTGGAAAATTTGGCGGTTCAAGAACTTGAAGGTGAACCGCTGCATGATCGTGACCATAAGCGTTACTCGCAACACACGAATACTCTCCACGATCGGAGAGGGTAGTTTGAACAACAGTCAATTCAGAAACTACCCCCTTACTTATTGGGGAATTTTTAAGATGGTATCGAATATCATAGGCGGGATCAATTCGATTACCCTTTGAACGCCAGGATACATCGAGGGGTTGATCACCGGCTGCCTCACAACGGAGTGTGACACGATCTCCGCGACGTACCGAAACCTGTTTTACAGGCACAGTCACATTTGGACCCACTAAAATATATCGGGTTAATATTTCATCAATCACTTATTAATAGTTTAAATTAAAATATGAATGGGTGCCAGAGAAACAAAATTACCGAAAAGAGAATATCATCTAACACTAAATATAAAATTTAAGCATATCCTAAATAATACAGGGTTATCAATTTCGTTCGATCCGAATTCTGGAGCCCTGTTTTAGCGATATACTCGCGTCTCGTCTAAGGCATTTTATGCTTAGTTAAAAAGTATCCCATTTTACAATTTGAATTGTTCCTTTCTATAAAAATTAGGTACGTTTCGTGCATTATAAGAAGAATCCATCTGAGGGTATACTATAAGAAAAACTATGAAGAAATTTAAAGAAACTGAATCAGATTTATTAAGTCCTATGCATTATCGAAACGTCCTGGTCGAATCAAAATATAGCTGCTGTTAGTGAAAGTATCGTAGAAGATCAAAAATTTATATCCATTACACAGGGTACCTATCTTACGTCACATTAGGGCATATTTTAAAATATGATTTGCCGCCAAAATTCATAAGTAACTGTCGAAAGATTAAACTAACCAGACCAAAGTCACTGTATGGTGTACCATTTGTTCTGGAGTTGAGATTAGCCAGTACGTTTTTTTGAAAATGATTAAGGTGTAAAACAAACCGTCAATTCTGGTCGCTGCTATAGCCACATGATTACCCCCATTATTTTTGGCGCGAAATTGAAGATATGAAAGTGAAAAGTATCTGATTTTTATAGGACGATGCCACAAGCTAGACAGTACGTTCCGTTTTGATTTTGTTACATGAAAAATTTCTAGGATTTGTAATTTCACGTTTTGATGATGTGATCATGGGATTTTTTTACCATTGAACTTTGTTTTATGGGGGGTTACACAAAGGATCGTGTTTGTACGGGCAATTCTCAAACTCTTGATACTTTAAAAACGAACATCGGTCAAGTTATGGCCGAGCTTATCCCTCAGGATCCAGTCCTGTGAAGGATATTTCCATATAAAATGGCAAGGTCCCCTAGCAATAAATATCATCAAAATCTGAATTAGAAGTGTGCTTTTGTTTTCGATATTAAAAAATTGATAGACCTGTATTATTAAAATAAAAATAAAATATAAAATTTCTAATTGATTTTGACACCCCTATTCTATTAAAAATATTTAAATATTTCATTCGTACCATGCACTGTTAATTTAATTAGTTTGCTTAGACCCGCCCCAATTCCGTTGCTAGCTTGACAAAGGAAGTATCCCTCATGATCCTGGAAAACTTTTGGTATAACAAGGGAACCATTCGAATGACTCTCAATTCCGCTAGCTCCAGTCGCATAATTAAGTTCACGATATTCCCCCGATTGTTCGCCTAATTTATAATAGAAAATAGAACAGGTGATAGGGGGTAGTAGACTTTATTAAAGGGTTTTATATCCTAATCTTACCGATTGCCTGCTTCCAGTGTACCGTAGGTACCGGAAATCCATCCGCTTTGCACATTATTAACACAGCATTACCCAGGACTGCACTTTGATCCTGGGGCTCTACAACCCACCGTGGGGGTACTAATTTTATTGATTCAATTCGGCATGAAATTCCCACATAATATCCAAAATATTTTGAATGAGATGCAGAAATGGGGTAGAAATGTTTTAATTTTGAATTACAAAATTTCATAATTATAAATATTTTTATAAAATTTTACTATACACGCACGTAAACAATAAAAAATAAATAAAATATGATTAAAACATCTAAAGTTAAATACTATCAGACAAAAACATTTTACAATCTACGCACCTACCTGAAATTTTCTAATTGTTACACATTTTCCTCAATTGAGATATCTCAGAATTTTTAACGTGCAGAAAACCTTTCTAATTTAATTAGCAATTTTATAACATTTTAATGGTAATTCAAAAAAGGAATTTAATCGAATTATCCTTCATTCATAATTTTTTAATTATATTGAAAATCAGTAAATTTTTAATTTGAGTACTTAATAAAAAACTTTTAAGAATTTTTACCTTGAGGTCATATTGTGGGAAAGAGGAAGTATTTGATGAGGAGATTTCAATTATTCAAATACTTTCAAGTTCTGTTCCCGCACTTGTTTTTTTTTTGCGATTGTAACTTACTCGAAGAAACCGGGGGTAGTGTGGTTAATAATTCTTATCTTTATTTTTAAAGAAATTATGCTAGAAAAACGAATTGTTTCATAATCTCATCCCTTAAATAGTTTTCTTTTTTTTTTTTTCCTTTTTTATGTATTATAAGGGGCCTCTGATAGTTCAGTTGTTAGCGCGCTGTCCTACCGTCCCAGAGGCTGTAGGTTCGAATCCCACGAATAACCATGGTCCCCTGCGCTACGTGGTAACACAATGGGCCAAAATTGGCCTAAGTGTGCCTTTCTAGGCAGCCACAGCAACCTACCTACCTACCTATGTATTATAAATGTCGAGTTTTGAGCCAAATACAAAAACATTTACGGCACATATTACTTTTTATTTATTTAATCAAAAGAAAAACATAAATTAAAGCCATCGTATACAACGTCGAAATTTATGAGAGTAGCCAACTAATAGACCACCTTACGAAATTAATAAAATAAAATTATAAAACTTATTAACGATATCCAGTACTCATTTCTTTTAGACTATAGTAATTCTTAAATTAATTTAAAGGGTATTACTTAATTATTATTAAATTTCGTGGAATTAGAAGAGTGTCGTGTAGAATTTCTAACACCAGGTAAAATATTATCAATTTTATTTATTTATTTATTTATTTATTTCACTTAATGCAAGCTACATAGATAAATAACACTTAAAATAGAAAAGAATTAATTAACTAAATTAAATTAACCTACTTATGAAGAAATCAGGGGGGTCATAGAGACAGAATGGATCATTGGAGAGTTGAGTTGGGCAAGTATTGGGCAAGCTTAAGGTTTTTTGGGAGGTTTTGTTTATAATTTTTATTAAACAGAATGAGTTTAGGGACTGGGTAGGCTAGGGCAGGGGCAATAAAGAGCTCGCTTGAGAGAGAGCTTACTTAAATGGGGAAGTCGAAGGTGGAGGAGTTGTTAACCTTACGTAGCATTCGGGTAAAAGGTTCAAAGTGGCCATAGTTTGTACGGTGGAGGTTTTAAGGCGAAAAGTTGGGAAAGATCTGACGTTACGGGGGTTGGTATTGAAGGATATTCTATAGAGGAGGTCTGGACAGTCAATAGCGCCAACAAGGACTTGGTGGACAAAGACAATATCGGTTACATCACGACGGAGGGAAAGGGGCTGGAGATCGATTAATTTTAGGCGGTTTTCATAGGGAGGAAAGTTAAGGTGGTCGGACCATGGAAGATTACGCATGGCAAAGTGGATAAATCTTCGTTGGACAGATTCAATTCTGTTGATGGCTGTGGAGTGTGATGGTGACCAGACCTGATAGGCATATTCAAGGAGAGGACGGACAAAGCAGATGAAGAGAAATTTGATGGCATAAGGGTTGGAGAACTCCTTAGACCATCGTTTAACTAAGCCGAAAGCGAAATTGGCCCTGTTAATGGAAAGGTCTATATGGGATCGGAAGTAGAGTTCGTTATCACATACGACACCGAGGTCACGAAGGGACATGACAGGGGGAACCGGAACACCGGAAAGGTGATAAGGTCTGGGGGGTGTGGAAGTACGCTTGCGGGAGAGGGTAATTGCTTGGCATTTCGAAATATTAAGTTCAAGAAAATTATGCTCATACCACAGGTATAAAAGTTGTTCAGATCGACGATTGTTAACCATGTACCTATCGAAAATCGACTAGAATAGGACAGAAAACACGATAAAAAGTAATTCTGCAGCACGTTAATGCTGCATTACACACATTCAAAATAATCAAAAATACCCTTTCTGTATACGGCTAGAAAATTAGAAAATTTCGCCTCATACGCCGTACACACTAGACTAGGCCTAATCTGACTATCGCCTTACTTTTAGTAATTTCCATGCAGCATTTCAGTAATTACGGAAATGTCGAAAAAATAGCTCAATGAATGGATGATGGCAAAAGATGAACAGCTCTTCTAGATGGGAATCCACAACTTACCTGTTACGTAGCAGAAAGCGTAGAGCAAACGATGGCAAATACTTTGAATAAAATACAACTTTTTGTTTTTCTTTTACACTACTCGCTAATTAAACGTGTTTTATTTAAAAAAAAAAAAAAGTACAAAAATAAGAATTATTAACCGCCGCACTTAGTATAAATTTTTTAACAAATTCAAATATAAATAAATTATTTATTCATATAAATTCATATATATATATTTGTTGGTATTTTCTAATTGGAGGAACAAAGATATACACCCTAAAAAAAAATTTTCGAATACGGGAACAGACCTTAATTAAGTGCAAAATATTTGTGCAGCATTATCTCACACATTGTGTTTGTTGTGCTCTAAACAATATACAGATGTGGCCAAACTATGATCACCTCTTAAGTTTTAATTTTATAATTACTGTGGAGTATTAGGAAAATAAATTACCTAGCCGAAGATATTTAATTTCAATTTATAATTTCGAATAGTGAACATGATAAACAAATTTGGGTAAAGCAAATGATATGAGTGACCAAAGCAAAATAGGACAATGTCCTTATGGAGTAATATCTTAAAAATTTAAAGTCAGCCGGTCATTTATTAGCAAGTTTATAAAAATAGATAACTACTGAGTTATCAACAAGTCCTAAAAGAAAAGTAAAATGTACTCACAGCCAGGATCTCTATTTACATGGGAAAGATAAAGTCGACCGCATCATACTTTCCATTAATTCGCTAGGGGCTACTATGCGTGATTTTGATGCAGAAATATCAAAGCGGTTATTGAGACGTCGTGTTTTGTACAATCTGGGCTATGTCCAAGACGACCATCACAAGAATTAGAGGGAGAATTTAAATATTGTTCAACAAAGAAAAATATGAACGAATGAACATTTTACATTGACTACGGATGACTGAGGGGAAAAGGTAAAGTTGATATAAACACTCTTTTTCGTATTCTGAAAACACATTTTTTAATAAAATTTTCACTTGACTTAAGTTATCTGAATTTTTTCAACAGGTCATATTCAGTGACGAGACCATAGTGAATTTGATACTATCAAATACCCAGGACTGTTCGTATATCAGAAGGAAGAAGTGTATTTACCTTCATGTGTCCAATAACAATTCATACATCCAGTATGGGTCATAATTTGATCAGGAGATATCGTCCAAAGGATTCTTCCTGGTCTATGTCTTTGAACTCAGGTGGCGAATTTATACATTTTTCATGTACAGACTGTTTTTTTTTTGTTGGCAAGTAATCATGTTCATTAATTTCGACTCTTTACATAAAAGACCTAAAGGGTAGATGCCTTATAAATTTCTTTCTGCCGTCTTATTCATTATTATTAAATTATTTTGATTTCAATAAGAACAGCTAAAAATGCCGCCCCTAAAATCTGATGCTCTAAGCCTACTTAAGTCTGCTGGTGAATCTACCACTGCAATGACTGGATAATGAACGCGGAACAGTATTTAATAGTCCTTTACACACAAAATAATCTCAACTATGTAAAATTTAACAAATATGAAGTTTTCATGCACGATAACGCCCTTCGCCATACAGCAAAGAGTGTTACGTAGTTTCTAAGGATTGGCCAACGAATAGCCAGAATATGAACCTCTTTAGAATATACCTGGGATATGTTTTAAACAGAATGTGGCAGAAAAAATGCCCATGAAGAAAGTTTTGGGAAAATGATGCCGATTTGGTCACTACAAATTAAAAACGGCTATCATTGGAATGCCACGTAGGATAAAATCTTTGAAAAATGTAAAGGGAATGCTCACAAAATGTTCTTTTTATAATCATAAAGTAACGTTTTCATTTCAATTTTACTAAAAAAATTTTATAGGTGGATAATAATTTAGCCATATCTGCAGATACATAAAAAAAAAAGTATTAATTATTTTATTTAATTAATATTATAAAATTTTTCTCCGTATTGTTTTTTTTTTTTTAATATATTTTATGTTTAAATTGTGGGATTCAAAAAAATACTAACCGGCGACAGATAGTAGCGCCGTATATTCGACAGTACCTGCACGATTTGTTACCTGGCAGGTGTAATTGCCATTATGACGAGATGTTACATTATGAATTAGGAGAATGCTGGAGAATGGACCATAATCATTGATATTTATGTAAGAGTCATCTCCCCGTTCTGGCATCCCGGTTAGGTGTAGAGGTTTACTATCTCTCAGCCAGGTGATATTAAACGGTTGATCACCTTGGCTGCTCGAGCAAAGCAACTGTGTTCGCATCCCCTCGGTTATGCCATCTTCAAAACTAAACGGTGATATTCTGGGCGGAACTAAGAAAGTTTTTCTCTCTTTTTACACAATTTTTACTTATTATAGGGATTGGTTGGATATTGGTTGGAATTTTAGGAGTTTTAGTTTTTAAATATCCAAAAATACAGTGCAAACAAACGTGCAATTTAAATAATCTTAATAACTACATTTTGTAAACATTTAAAAATATAAAATAAACAAATTATGCGCTCATTTCTCAAAATAAAATTTCCCTCGAGTTTCGAACTTTCACCGGTGGCATTCTGCTCTAATGCAAAACAGTTTGACCATCCACATTTTAATGATTTGTCTTTTAGTTAGGACATCGCCATAAGGCTCAACGCGGTTCACTGTTGGACACGTACGGATTACGGGCATTCTAGGATTCTAGGCCCACATACCTTGGCGGTGGACTACATATGGTTCCCAAGCCATCATTCGGCACGGGAATTACTGCCTCCTTTCCCTCGAGGCAAGAATGGGCGGAGGGTCTAGTTTTGCAGCCTGGGTCGATTCAGGTTTTCACTGACACGGCTCCAAGAAGGACAGCAAAGTGGGTGGAGGTATATACTCTGAACAAATGGGTATAGAAACCTCCTTTCGACTGCCAGACCACTGTAGCGTATTCCCAGGTAAGGTCATGGCCATATCACAGGCAATCGCGCGGCTGAGGGCTACAGCGAAGCCCCTGGTTAATATACACGTATCTTTAGCGATAGTCAACCTGCGATCAAATCGCTAGTAAGTGTTCACACGACATCCAAGATCGTTGCGGACTGTCGCTCGGAGCTCATCCGCATGGCTGCTAGAACTGAAGTCAGTCGGATGAGCTCGCGAGGCTTGGCACAGGCTTGCCCACTGAGGATATCACTGCATCAAGCAAGCGTACCATACAAGAGTCCTTCTTGGCAACTGCTAATCGCAGGTGGAGAAATGAGCCCACCTGCGCAACGATCAGATCTATCTGGCCCATCTTCGACCGCAACAGGTTTAAAAACTTGGTCTCGCTCAAGAGAGCCGCTATCAGTAACGTAGTAGGGGTCATTACGGGCCACTGTCTCATCGGCAAACATGCCAGTAGGATGGGGGTGACCACACATGACTTCTGCAGAAGTTGCCTCAATGAGGAAGAGAACATCTTTCACTTCCTGTGTCAATGCGCAGCACTAGCGGTGCAGAGAAATCGGAGCCTGGGCTCAACTTTCTTTAATGATCTGTCGGAACTGAGCTCCGTCAGGATTAGAAGCCTGGAATAGTTCATTAAAGATTCCAAATGGTTCGAAGGTTAGTTATTGGGGGCTTCGTCCCACGTAGTATCACAATCGGCCTACCTTGGCCTAAGTGTGCCTTCTTTTGGCAGCCACTTGAACCTAACCTAACCTAGGACATCTAGGACATCTCGAACCTTGACCTCCTGACGTGATAAAGCATATCTGCGACTGGATATGGTTGCAGCATAGAAAAATACGTCTCTAATGAATTATTCTTGCTAATATTTCTTATTTCCTTTTTAAAGGTCTATATAATCAAATAAAAAATATACATTTACTTTTTTTTTTTTAAAACGTTTGATAAGAAACACCCCTTAGGCCGTAATATTGGTTTGAAAAGTTCAAACTGGCGAATTTGTTGACTTAACATGTTTGAATTCTTCCATTGATTTTAACAAAAGGGCATCATTACAAAAGGCCTGTAGAGCGATTTTCGAAAACTTACTTCGTTGATTTGCCTAACTTATCCCCTTGGTATAGGGATAGGCTGTAAACCTCAGAAATAGTTTACCACCCCCCCACTCACCATACGTTAATACTCGATCTCTAAAATACGCTCAATGGAATCAGAGGGCGAATTTGTTGCCTCATTGGAATATAGTAGACCTATAAACTGTACAGAAGAACTACCTTGTGCCTGTGCCTGTGCCTGTGCCTCTTGAAATACATTGTTGGAACAAAAACAGCCGACTGCAGCACACTATACACTCGATCCGAATAGGATTTTAAAGGGGGTTATTTATACAGAGGAAAGTCCAAACATTTCGTATATATTACCCGATTTAAGGCCGTATTTATGTAATTTAATTTAAATTCGTGGTCGAATTAACACAATTTTGGCAATGAAATTGAATACCATCAAAAACCACGGACATTATTTTAAAACTATCCCACAAATACCTATGGTTTTCGAGCTACCGTAAAACTGGAGGTCTACAAAATGTTCATAATATCCTAAATATATTTGAGATATATTTGTATGAATATTTAGTGAAAAAAATAATGAAACAAAATAGGAATTAATATTTGATTTAAATTTGTTTTTATCCCCACAACTATAGGAACATGAAAAACAAATCATGCCAAAATACTTTTCACTCTATCGAATTACTGGGCAATTTTTAAATTAAATTTAATTTTACTTCTTGATAAGTCCTCACCAGCAATGGTATGGTTGAGAAAATTTTAAAATTAAATTAATTGATCGGAAATTCTTCGACAATGGAATTACCATTTAAAATATTTTTGTATTTCCGCTGGCGAGTAAAATTTTAATATAGTTCGAAATGCTGTTGTTTAAAATATTTCCTTTTGGGAGGTAACCTTTTTGTAATTTTTTCCGGAAAATAGAACATGTTTTCTTAGCTTGAGAAAAATTTTATAAATTATCAACAAATTTTTAAGAGTCCGGAGACCATTTCTCGTTAAATTAGGGATTTTACGTTTTTAAAATTTAAAAAATCAATATCTACACCCTGTAACTTCAAATATTCGCTTAAGGAGCACCCTGTTATTATTTTTTCTAGAAAATAAAATATACTTTATATTCTCCTTTATAAATTTCTATAGTGGCTGTATGGAAATGGCAAAATTGTATGTCCAGCCTTATAAAAATTTGAATTCTATCGGGTATAGGAAAAAATTTCACAAAAATCAATTTCTACTTCCTGTGGGTCAACATTTTCTCTTGGTAGCAATACTGATTTAATTTTTTTTTTTTTTTTTTTTTATGAAAGGGCAACATGTTTTCTTAGTCTGGACAAAATTACAGAAATTGGCAAAATTGTTTGCAGTGAGAAGGGTTTCTTTTTTATAAATAAAATTCGCCTCTTATCAGATAAAAGTGAATAATTCGTCAATTTTAACTCCAATTTCATTGTAGAGGACCATTATTAGTTTGCTGGACTATTGTCGCATAGGCTGTGGGTGCGAATCCCATGCATAAACCAATGGTCTGCAGCACTATGTGGTAATACCATGGGACAAGTGATGTACCTTTCTAGGCAACCTATGGTCATATCGTCTTACTTATTTTGATTTCATACAGTGGCAAAAGACGTTATTCTTTTTAAAATATGTAAGCAAAAAAAATGTATATGAAAAATAATTGGACTAGCTATTTTTAAGGCATCATGCAACATAATTCATGCAATAAAGAAATAATATTATGAAATGTTCGGTTTTTGTTTTGTCATAATTTATATATTTATTATCTACCATTAACCCTTAATTGTGTAGAATGAGTAACAGTGGCGGCATCATTTTCCACACGGCACGAATATGTTCCACCCTGTGCCCGGGTTACACTGTTAATACTTAGTGCACTGGTGAAATCATCATTTTGTCTTATGGTGACAATACCTCCAGCTGAATTGCTAGTGTAATCATTTCCAGATTGAAGATGATTATCTGGTGATAATCCAGACGATTGTCCTCCACTGCCAGTTCCATGAATCGAAATTGGTTGGCCATCCTTTAGCCAAGTAAAACTTAGGGGTAAATCACCTTTGGCTACAACGCATTGTATGCTTGTACGATCGCCAACATTTAAATCGCGCGCAAATGAAAATGGTGTAATTTTTGGTGGAACTAAATTATTTATTTTATTTTATTTTATTTTATTTTATTTTTTTTTTTTTCATACCAAAAATAATATATGGTGTCAGAAGTGGGGTGCAGGTATAAAACACATCCAAAAAGGGTGCGATAAAGTGCATTTGTTGTTTTGTTTTTTTTTTGTTTTTTTTTTTGCATTTTTATTATTAATTTATTTAATTTATTTATATTGTATTTTATTTTTTAATTTTAGGTGCGTTGTGCAAAATTTACAAATACACATTCCGATACGTGTAGAGTGTGATGGACAATGTTAATCCAGGTGCAAAAGTAAAAGGGTTTCATTTTAGGTTATTCCTTTTGTATTTATTATTATTATTTTTTTATTATAATTATTATTTAATAATACAAAGGGTACTTACCAAGAACTTTTACTTCTACAGATCGCTGAGAGGTGTAGTTATGCTTATTTTTTGCAGTACATGTGTATGTTCCTTGATCAGCGGTACGTTGAACATTTTCCATAAATAAAGTCCCATTATAAACGCGCTGTCACATATTTGTGGGCAGCTTAACACCATCTATTTTATGTATACATATATATTATTTTATATATAGGCTTTAATAATGAATAAACTTAAACGAGACAAAAACAGAGGTATAAAATAATGCAATTAGTAGCATTACATTCGATACTGCGATAGTAATGTTAAATACTATCGGAATAATGCAAGGTAATGCTTCTGTGCGGTACGGTAATAATGAATTATCATCCTCATTACGTATTTGTTTTCTTAAACCAATCAAATACATAAGCTACAAGTTAAAACTTACCTTTTTCCCAAATAATACTTTCAATCGGATACCCAGCAACTGGACATTTAATTGTAAGAGCTTTTCCCGCTACAGCAGATATAGCAGGCATAGGTCGAACATATGGTAAACCTATAGAATTTAGGTTTATATTGTTATTAACCAAAAAAAAACAAAAGAATCAATGCAAATTAAATAATTTTTGTTCAATTAGTCAAAATTATCAAATTTTTAGAAAGCAAAACATTAAAGACTAAGAATTTAAGTAAACTTTAAATATTTCTACTATATACTGGCGTTTAATACGTTCGCGGACGGTATAAATTCACATGGGGTGTTAATATGATCACTCTCCAGAAGCTTTCCTTCAATGTTTGTTGGATCATATCAAGACAAGAGAATTTTGATGCATTTTATATGAAGACATAAAATATATTAAAAAAAAATCCTGCATTGCTGTCTCATAGTTGTAAACTTTACCATTGAAAAAATAAACTTTTGCTACTGTTTTTTTCATCGTTTTGATTATTCAAATTATATAAAACAAATGTACTGTATATGCAGTGGTGACCCAGCAGGGCAAAACCAAAATATTGCATATGCAGTAGCCGTCTGCGAACGTGTTAATGGAAAAATAATTATAATAACAGCAAGATAATGCCCGCTCGCACATTGCTCGCAGTATACAGGCTTAGTTTAATGATCATAATATCGATCTTATTTGTTGTATCAATATTTGAATTTTTATTTAAGAATTTAAGATACTCTTGTAGTATACACGATTAAAAATTTTAAAGTTAAATATCTCAGAAAGTACAACAGACTTAAAATGGAATGCTTTTATAATAATTTTAGTAAAACGTGTAAAGAGTATTCAAACTTAATTTGTTTCGTTCATTTAGAAAATTATAGAATTTCGAAAACAAAAGCTTAATAATCGTTGTGGTGTCAGATGTGGGATTTAAGCGTTTAAAAATATTTTTATAATTTTAATTAATTTATTAACTTACCATAAATATTAAGTTTTGCCGAATGAAGTGCACTTCCAGCACGTGATCTTGCAATGCATTCATATTCTCCACCATCTTCAGATTTAACAGCTGAAATATTTACGTGACTCACGACATCACCATATAAAGTCACATATTGTCCAATTAATAATCGATCGTTCTGAATGAAAAGATTGTATGAAAATATTAAAATAATAATAAAAATAATTAAATAATTTAATCATAAAATCGATATGTTAAGAGGATTTATATAAATATTTAATTAAATGGGATACTTAATGTGTATTATATATATATATATATATATTGTTTTTTTGTTTTTTTAAATTCCACCTCATCTGAGCTTAAGTAGGTACCTAATTAAGGGAATTTTCGAACGCATAAAATCATATTTTGCTAATTAAATGCAAAAATATTCTTTTTTCTGTTACTCATAAAGTGGAGGGACATATGCCCTGAACTTTTATTTTTTATACACCCAATTAAATTCATTTTAGGGTGGTATTTTTCTCCCACTCCTCATTCCCCAACCGAGAATTGGAACGAAATGGTGCAAGACGGTTCAAAAATAAAAATATATATATGAAATATAAATGAAATTTATTGAATTGTTGGAGATGGGTCAATATATTTTTTATAAGTAGTTTATGCATATGTATAAAATACAATGGAAATAATTCTGTTGGGTAGATAACAAAAATGCGTGGGGATTTGGGAGGGATATATACAATAAGTTAAAACAACTAAAACTTATTTAGGTTAATTACATTCGGTAAAGGAAATCCATCGAGGCTCCAGGTAATTTGGGGCGTTGGATTGCCTGTGGCACTGCATTTCAATGAGGCACCTGGGCCGGGCTGCATCGTTTGTTCAATAAATTTATAAACAAGCTGTGGAGCGACTTCTGTAAATTTGTTTTTTTTTTTTTTTCCATAATATTATAAGAAAACAAATAAAATATACAATTAGTATTAGAATTGAATTTTGTTTACATCTACTATCCCAGTGGCGGTTGAAAATGGGAGGGTCAATAGTATCAAGTAACTATAGCTTAAATTTACATAAAACTAGCATGATATTTACATACATTATTTATTTTTTTTTTTTTTGTAAATTTTAAACACCCATAACATTCGAATAAATTTTGTAGTAAGTAAATCACTTCTTTTAAAAATCCTATTCAGCCGCCCATGGTCCGAATCGTGATAGTTTAAGATGAAATATTTAAAAAAAAAAAAAAAGAACTAAAAATACTTACCACCAAGTCTTAACTCAGCTGTCCCTTGGGCTGAGTCTAGGTCGCTTTTAACAAAACATTGATACATTCCCTTATCCTCTTTTATGACCGATGTAATTTTTATATGCTCCTTGGACAAGAGTCTAACCCGTGACCCAGTTCGAAGAGGTTGGCCATCTTTAAGCCATACAAAACTCTGCTGTGGAAAACCAGTTACGCTGCATTTCTATAGAATATGAAAAGTAGATATTAATTAAAATATATCAGTTGTTAACCCTAACCCTTAACCCTTAACCCCTTAACCCTCTCCGTAGGAGTAAATTTGAAAAAAAAACAAAAACACCCAAATGATGATTGCCACCAAATACTTCGCAATAAATGACCCATAATTGGTGTCACGAGTCTGACTCGTGATTTTCATATTTAATCCGTAATTAACCAAAAGTATCAGTTTTGTTTATTGGAGAGGAAAAGGTTAAGGATAATAACTAAATAATTTTCTTATCTAAAAACATAATCAGCGAGTAATGTGACGAAACCTAAGGTATATTTGTTATATATAAAGTAAAATATTAAGTATGCTAGTCCCACGTGCAGTTCGTGACCTATCATGGGTTTGCTCGACCCTTTTTTTTTTTGGCCAGAAAATCTGTAGTATCGTTTCGAAAGATAGGTGCCAATATGATCGTTATGTTATATGAAGCATTGAATTAATTTACATATTAAATTTAGACTTAAATCTAATTAAATTGGTTTTAATTTAATTTGGTTTTATAAATTAATTTTTAATATAATATAAAAATTTAAATAATTTTATTAATATCACATTACCCGCCATACCATCCTACTTACTTACCAATTCAGCAGGTTTTCCAAGGTCAACAGTTTGTCTAGCTGGAACAATATGAGCTGAAAGTGATGCTATTACAGATATTTGGACCTCAAGTGTTTCACTACCCTCAGAATTAGTGGCAGTACAAAAATATGATCCACTATCTGATTTTTTAACAGATGTTATTATTAATGTACCATAACGAATCGTTGCACGTCCAGTCGCTAGCAAAGATTCAAGCGAATCCTCAAGATTCACTTTCCTTCTATGCCATCTGTATTTAAATTATTAAAAATATAGTACAAAAATATTTAACTATTATTCTATGTAGTTTTCATTAATTTAACTTATTAAGAGACAATTAAGTGATGTTATACTATCACTTGAATAATTAAGTGATAGTGCATAATCACTAAATAGTCAATAGTGAGGATGAATAAAAGTTTAACGTAAATTTGTAAATATGGACTAAGATACGTCCCCTTTTTGAGTTGTACATGGTGTAATTTCGCTATTTATAAAAGGCCTAATTGAGACACACCTGTTACGGTATGATAATCCATTTATTTAACTTTATTTCAAATCTTTCTACGTTTATATTTCTAATTTTCTTAGTTAATTGATAGTGGCCAAAAATGTGAAAAATAAACCATGAATTTCGCTAATAACTCTACCTTTTTGCTCTAATATTACTAAAAACCCTACCGTAACAATTTCTCACTATTTTCTTATTACAAAGATACCTTACATGCTACCAATATAAAAACCTTTTACTGTGATTCCTCTCGAGGTGATGTGTGAGCATCAGGAAACCTTTTGTGCCTTTTGATTGTCTTCTGCACGAGTTCCCTTGAATGCCCTTTTTTTTTTTTGCATCACCCATAGAAGGTAGAGGAATATGTGAACAGCGGAGATTGGGATGGTGTGTATAGAAAGGAAAGGTTTGGGGCATATGAAGAAGGACCCCCATTAATCAGCCATGCAGCTCAAATATCAAATAAAATGTACTGTCATTCGTCGACAATGTCATCGTCATCGTCATCGTCATCGTCATAGTCGTCGACAACTGTCTACGTTTTCGTCTAACCCTTCATCTCTTCATCCTATCCATTTACCATTCTTTTAGCCCCCCCCCCCCCCCCCCCTCCCACCATTCACAACAGGAAGGATTCAAGAATATTATCCTTTTCGAGGACGCACAGAGAGTACAGCTCTACACTAATCTGACGACCTAAACAGTTTTATTCTGATTCACCATTGAAAAGTTCATTTTCCACTGCTATCCCCATTCTCCCCCTAGACGGCTTTCCATCTCCCGCATCATTTCTCTCCAAACAATATCATTTCAAAGCACACCCTTAGTTCCACCCCCCCCCCCCCCCCTAATGCAACCGCATCGAGGCTGTCTATCATCTGCCAAGCTTTTGTTGGATGAAAGGATGAGGGGAGGGGAGAGGGGAAAGGCGAAGTGGGTAGGGGCGGTGGGGGGGATTTGGTGAAAGGTTGATGCTGGGTAATGGGAAATGCTATGATATAAAAAAAAAGGAGTTGTGAAAAGACTACAAAACTATTTTTTTTTTTTTTTTGCTACCTCATCCACCCCCTCCCCACCTCTCTACTATCTACCTTTAAACTCACCCCTCCACTCAGCCATCATCATAGAACTTTAAAAGAGAGGTTAATGTGAATATAGCCCGTGCTCAATTGCCAAAAAAAAAAAAAAAAAAAAGAAAGAAAGAAAATATTTAGGTTTCTTCTCCAGAAACTATTCTACCCCTCTTTACTACCTCCCTCCACCAATTATTCAACTCTTTCCCCTTCTCACGGTAATACACCATCCAAAAAAAACGATACATTCACGTCCTTCTTTATTTATTTTATTTTATTACATTTTTCTAGGGCTAATATTTCAGCCAATACAAAAATCTATCCTGGTAAAAATTTGTGTATAGGGGAATAATTTTCACGGTATAGAATCTTGGGTTTATTGGAAGGGGGGAGGGGAGGGGAGGGGGGGAGTAAAAAGTGTTGGTTGGGAAGGGGAATGGGGTGGGGGAGGTGAGATGGAGGGGTAAAGGTGGGAAAATAAAAAAAGCTGACAAAATGGAATAGCCGCAGCATAGTACCGTACCCGAAGCAAAACAATAAAGTTCCACACATGACTTGAAGCAGAAAAATAACATTGACGGTCGGTAGTTGAACAAATCGAATGGTGAGGAGAGGAAGGATGAATGTGGTGAAAAGGTATTCGTGGAGGGAGAGATGCTGATAGTACAGGTTGATGGGTTTCAATACACTTTAGAATTGTTTGTATTTTCTTGCTGCTTCTTAGTAAAATCTTTTTTTCTTTTTCTATTTTCTTAATCTCGAATTTTTATACAATTAAACGGGTAGATATTTTTATGCTTATTATTTTAAATCAATTGGCAGCCGTATGGTCGCAAGATATTGTAAAATAGTAAGAATAAAGGTAAATAAATCAAAGCAATATTAAGGGGCAAGAGTAAGAAAAGTCTGATGGCATCATAGACACACTTAGGGGGTTGGGGTAGGGGAGGGAAAAACTAAAGGCTGAAGGGCGTTTTTATAAAAATTTTATTTCTCTTTTTTTTGTTTTTTGTTTTTGTTTTTTAAATTCGACTTTAGGTCAAAGAAAACGTAACAAAATTTCATCGGATTGGTTGGTTGGTTGGTTGGTTTAAGTGATGACTCCAGACTACAAGATACCCTAAGACCCCCCCACCCAGGGCGATAAAACCACAAGTTGACCAATTCGTTAAATGACCTTTTTTAAACTAAAACCTCAAATTGATCCATAAATTGTTCTTATCACTTGATTGATTAATTCTATTTAAGACCATATTTTATAAGAAATTCAAATTCTTAAGATTTTACTCTTGAAATGTTTGAAAAAAAAAAGGGTATAACTTTGTAATGAAAGGTCCGATTGATGTAATTTGCATCTCAATGGATTAGGAACTAGTTAGAGGCTCCATTCTACTCTTTATTTTGTCGAGATATCTTAGAAAATATCGTTTTAAACGGAAACAAAAAATTAAATATTTGATTTAATATTTTTAATTGCCATTTATCGGTCTATAGAGCAATTTTTATTTAATCGACTCTTGTGGTTTATTCAGAATATGTAAAAAAAAAAAAAAACAAATAAGGGAAAGTCAATGTTGACGAACAGAATGGACATAAGAACGGTTTTATTATTACTTGGCGAAGTAATTTTAACACTTAGAACTACCGGCACGCAAGTCTGTAATTTGAACAACTTTCTGCACCTTTAATTTAATACGCTTTCAAATTTGAATGAAAAAAGGTTTTTGAATATGTCGTAATTCTCAATTCTATTAAACTTTGGCATAAATCAGAAGAGAATTTCAAAAATATACAATTAAATGAGGGAGGAAATTGAGTACCAGTTGACTGGTTTTGGTAGTTCTAGTGTTAAAGGGAAAGATGGGAAAGAAGGGGTTCGTACAGCGGCCCTCATTTTCATAAAATCAAAAAAAAAAATATATATATATATATCCTTATCTTGCGGCATACCTCAAGAGACACCCTGTCGAGATCCACACAACCCTCTTTCCCTTCGTCAATCCAGACGATTATTATGAAAGAACTTATTATTATATTTTTTCCTTTCTTTTTTAAAGCTAACTCCCCATCTCCTGAGCTTAACGATAAATTCACATTGTCCCTGAGAGAGGTGTACTCGTTTATGTGAATTCATATTTCCCCAATATTCTAAAGGAAAAGTTTTGAAAAGATGCTGTACCCCCCCCCCACGTTACTCTTGCATCTATATATAAAAATATGTGTGTATAATATATAAAGGTTTATATAATAAAAGAAAAAGAAAATCTACCCCTAAAACCCCGATTAACCTGTGGGTTTTTTTTTTTACAAAATTTATCCCTCCGTCAGACTTGAGGAGGTCAAAAAGTGGTGTATATGATTCAATTTCGCTTTTCGAATGCATCCACAATCAGTCAAACCCTTTTATTTTCTTCTATTTATTTTTTACCTATCGACATAACCTTTACACGCCCTTTCCCCTCTCTCCACCAACCCATAAATCTGATTTTAGCTTATCACTGATGGTATATAACAAAAAAAAACAAAAAAGGTGAACGCGTGTGTGGATACGTTCAGGAATTAAGGTAGGCGTTATGGTTTTTTTGTTTTGTTTTTTTCGTGTACCACCGATGGTACACACATCGCTATAAATTACATGCATGTTTCACAGAATTGTCAATCTGAGATTTAACCAACGTATCATCATGTGTAGGCCTTCTCTTCTTTTCAGTCGTTATCATCACAATCTCGTATATTTTTATTATCATCCCTCCCGCCCTTTACTCCACTTTTATAGCCTATAATATTTATGTATATGTCTTTTTATGTTCACCTTTATAGAAAGGTAATATTTCCTTTATTTATTTATTATTTGTTTTTTACTTTTACCCTTTACCGACAATCAAATTTTATTGTATTAAATGATTTATTTATTTGTTTTATTAAATCTTTACTTTACGGAAATGTAAATAAAAGGAAAATTTATATAGTAGTAATATTTAAAAAAAAAAAAAAAGTATCATTGCTTCTTCCTTATTATTTTATTGAATTTATTTGTGTTTAAATTCATTTTGTATATAAAATAGGATTTCATAAAAATTATAGTACACTGCTGCCATCTATTAATAGACTATTTTTCAAATTTTAAATAAGCTGATGTCAGTTAGTTTTTGTGTACTTTGACAGCATATTGAAGACAGATAACTTTGTAAATTTTAACGAAAATGTAAATAAAGTGAATTTCGTATGTTAATTAAGCATTATGTGTAGTTACCATAGAAAAAAATCCATAAATTAGGCTATGAATTGCTACCCTGCTATCGAGAATTTAGTTCTTCCCCCCCCCCCTCCATCCCCCCTTCCCCTTGTATATACTATTGTCTGATTTCAAATCTGAAGAAATTAGGTTAGGATCAAAGATCATGAATTACTAGATGGGACACTCGTGACGTATTTCCTTATCTTTTTTCGATCTTGGTCCCCTTAGTCCACCGACCTTGAAGATTTTGCTAAAAGTGGATAGTAATAAAGGGCTCACACATGAGAGAAAGACAACAATTTAGGGAGAGGCAGAACGAAAATTAAAATCACGTTTCACCACCCAAAGCAGCGCACACGTTCGAATACGTTTTGGTTCGCCTTTAAAAATGCACAGTGAAAAAATGTAAGCAGCCCGCATCCGTATACGTCCTCTGAGTGTGCTACTTGCCTGTTCCCCATTCTCAATTCAGGATTTCCCTATGATGGAACATTGCCTGGGGACGGCACTAACACCATATGCATGCAGAGGCATACAGCGAGCCCGACAGATTGGCCCGCCTTTAAAAATGCATGATAAAAAAAAACGCTGCATTTTATTGCCTACACTGTAAGTGCTGTAGATGAGAATTTTTGGCTGCCTATTCTTATCTCTTTCGTTCTTATTGGAATTTAGATAAGGCATAGAAAGCAGTAGTTCTTTGCTACTTTCTCTAATGGAAAAATTTACCCTAGGCAGTTTTAGAAGTTGCATATGGGTTAGAGCTTTAAGTTTTTTGTATAGAGAGTGTCCCATCTAGTAATTCATGATCTTTAGGTTAGGATGGGGTAAGAGATTTTTGGATTGAATAAAGAAATAAGACCCTATATTTTGAGGGCCTCGTGAAAACCGATTAATTGGAAGGAACAAAAAAAAAAATAAATTTGACTAATATGTATAGAGCTAAAATGAGACTATGTTAAGAAATAAAACAAAATATCACTGACTTATCAAACTGCCCTTGTGTTATTAGGTTGGTCTAGTAAAAGTACAATTATTTCAATTGTACGATTGTGGGAAAAGTACTTTAATTCAATTAAAAATCTAGGGAAATTTTATAACTTAACCTGTCTATACTTAACCCTAGACTTTATTTAGCCATAAACGTGTTGTCTGGTCAGTGGATTATCCGATATTTTATATTTTTCATAAAATTTTAATAGATACTAAGCCTATGCTTACCAAAGTGATGCTTATTATAACATTTTTATATATTTATGAATTATTTCTTTTAGGACGTAAACCCTATTTTAGTAATATATAAAAATTTTAATAAAAAACAAAAATTAATAAATAAAATAACTTTACAATTTAATCCTCCTTAATAATTTTTCTCTTCCCCTTAAAACCTTTCTACCCTAATATCTTAAGAACCCATAGAAATCAATGGATGACTCAAATAGATGATCATCTTGAGTCTATCTTTTTTAACTCTCCCCCTCCCCCTCCCCCCTTCCCTTCATCACAATCTACTGTTCCTCTATCCCCATCTATCCGTATTTTACTCATTCAACCAACCAGTTTAAAATATCCATTCAGTCGATCCCCATCCCCTACTCCCTCCTTTTACCACCTCCCCTTCAATTTATACACACAATTCTCGTTTATGACATGCTAACTAACTAAACGGGACGAAACCCTTCAAGCAATTAATTTACATTTAAGGAACACTTGCTTTTGTGTCAGAGAAAAAAAAAAAAACAAAATTGCGGATGCCCTCGGTGATGGAAATTTTTTTTTTTTTTTTTTTTTTTTCATCATACCACCTCCACCCCTCTTTCACCCCCTACTACTCTATCAACATTTTTGTCATATGTTTTTCATTCTTTATACGTGTTACGCGGTCTATCCCATGTCACGTTCTATCGTTTTGAGGCTGAATGAGTGACACCGTCACAAGTGTACCTAACCCCTTCCCCTTTTATCTCCTCCTCGTAATTTTTTTTTCTCTTCTTCTTCTTCTTCTTCTTCTTTTTCTAGTATATTTTTTCGCGTTTTTTCTCAATTACACACAAAAAAAAAAAAAAAAATCTCTTAAGGAGCATTCCCTAAGTGGTCGGTGTGCAAAAGATGAGCTGACATCACGCGGATACATCATCTCAAAAATCTTGTCACACCTACAACAAACATACATTACAGATATACCTGTTCCCTACCCTCCCTCCCTCCCTCCCTCACACAAAAAATTTTCCCCCTCTTTGATCTTATAGAGATAGGAAGAATGCAGATAAGGTTCGGTTCGAAGAAACAGAAGTTTTGTCTGAATGATAGGATAAATGTAAGGGGGTAGGAGAGAGGGGAATTTGTGGTGGGGGAGGGGGAGAGAGGAGGACGGTTTATATGTTAGATCTAAGAAAAGATATTTTCTGCAGTGGCCACAAGAAGGAAATGTTTACGTTAAAGCTTTTAGCCTGTATTTTGTCAAAGCATTCGATCATAAGGTTCATACGACCATAGATAGGAGAATGATGGGGGGAGGGGGCGTGGGGTGAGAAATATGTGGGCTGTGAACATGCCCGCGTTTCCCTTATATAACAACAAGAATCCCACTTCTGGCGTTCCGATCATTTCCCATCGTGGGAAAATCCCATATGCGGTGGTGTATGCTTGAATATGCTGGATAGGGGGAGGGAAGGGGGTGGTATAAGGTATAAGGGTGTTATATTACCATAGGTGTATAGCGACAAGTTTTTGGGATCCATGAGTTTTGTAGGATATGGGGAGAAGGGTAGGGTTTGGGAAAAGTGATGGTATTGCTGCAAAAACATAACACCATCCTCTTAGTCCTCCTCTCTAACATTGTCCATCCCTATCAGTGACATGCAGTGGTACAAGCAAAAACATACCTTTAAATCCTCCCTCATCCCCTCCCCCCCCCCCCATCCGTAACATTTCTCTCTTCGTCCCTCCTCCACTACCTCTTTCTATGAAACCCCATCCCTTTGGCGGTGACATACGACGAACTACGTCCATTTTACCTGTACAGAGGACGCAAACAAAGCGTATCAAAATGGTTGGAATTAATT
Source organism: Philonicus albiceps (assembly GCA_963969385.1). Lineage (NCBI taxonomy): Eukaryota > Metazoa > Arthropoda > Insecta > Diptera > Asilidae > Philonicus > Philonicus albiceps. The sequence continues at coordinate 4,944,080 of OZ017777.1, read as the reverse complement.
AGGGGCTCTGACACACACCGGGTTGAATGGGTGAATTAATGCCCGGAGACATGGATGATAGAGTTTGTATATTTTTATTATACTATATATACATAAATACATTTTTATATAATGTTTGTTTTGTTTTGTTTTTAAATAAACCTTTGCAGATAAAATGATAGAGCAATTTTCGAATAGAATGCACTGCAATGCACCCTTTTTATATTTTTACATCTCAACCATATACAGTTTTTGTTTTTCTATTTTAAAAGGGTTAAATATTAAAAAATCATTAAACTAATCAATTTCAAAATAACTGATTTATAAGAAACAACCAACGAATATTTTATAAGCAATACAATTTCGACTAACAGTCCGCATCAAGTAAGTACTGTAGGGGAATAGTGTAGAGCAATAATGTGAACTACTTATGTAAGGGATATTAAAGTAACCCTTTCTGTTAAAGGATATTCAGTTTAAGTAAAGTGGTAACAACGATAATAATCAGCAGTCGTTGGGGCAGATTGATTCCCTCTTAATTTTTATATCATTAACATAAATACGTATTTTAAGGAGTTCAGTATTACGTCTTGTAAGTAATTAATAAATAAAATAAATAACAATGGTCCCAAATAACTACCCTGAGGTACCCTGAGGTACACCAAGTGACGCGAATGGGTATAGATAGGGCTAATCTAAAAATAATACTTTTAGAAGAGTCAACGAGATACGACATTTCTATTGATTATTATGGCGAAAAATCATTGTATTCAAAAAACTACGTAACATTCTATTCAAATTTTTATGATCGCAAGTATATTTAAAAAGTTGTTTAGACTCACCGATAATTGGGACTCGGACTGGCATAGGCAACGCATGGTATAACGATGGGATCATCAACTCGCACTGTAAGGGGCACAATTTTTTCGTTCATAATTGGCGGAACGGGCTCACGCATTTCTGAAAAATATATAAAACAATATAAGAAAATTAAAAGATAATTTTTAAAATTTTATTATAAAAATAAATTATTCCCAAACCCCTGAAAAACTCCTTGTTATAAAACATAAGGCACTTTGCTACTGTAAAATCCAATTCGGAAAATTTAATTTAATATTTAATTACATTGAATTGGCTTATCAGTGGACCAACTAAAATCCTTTCCTACCCACTACACAGCCAACTACACTATACCCACATTACCCCCCATTCCACTATATCCGGGTTTTAGGTTAAAGGCAACTCAAAATTCAGGGGTTTAATTATGGTTGCATTTTATCGCTATCTAAATAAATCCTTGCGGTGACACACTACGTATTTTTTTGGGATGGGGGCTCGCTCGGGCTTCCGTGTGTGGTGTACCAAAAATTTAAAACCGAAAAATTCCAACAGCAGATGAATCTCCGATTATCATAGCAAAAATTACTTTAACAGTCGTATTTAATTATGATCATCGTTAAATATTTGAAAAAATATGTTCAAAATATTAAATATATTTTTGTTCGTCCCCCTACCAAAATCTGAATTGTGGTTTTTCTTATCCTTCCGGAAAATGTTTAATATAATTTTTCCATTTCATATTTTATGAATTTTCCTGATTAAGGGCAGTGGCCTAGCCAATAGCCTCGAGATATTTTCCTGATCAAAATTTTGTTATATCGAAGCACATTGGGTACATCAGATGGAAATGCAATTAGATTACTTTTCTGTATCAGAGCAATCAATTTCAATTTTGAGAAATTAATTTAGCATTTGAATAGTATCATATTTTTGGATCCCCCCACCCCGGGGGAGTGTGGGGGAGGACTAACACTATTTATTTTAGGTTACCTTACCTATATAGGATAATTCGTAAAGAAGTGTACCAACATGTGCCAATTGATTTTTTTTTTAGAGTGTGCTGATCATAAACAGCGTATCACAATGAGCAATTCTTTCATAAAATCCCTTCTTCACCCCCTCAAAAAATAAAACTACAATCGTTTTGAAGGACTAAATATTCAAAATCAAAAATCAATGTATGCGTGCTAATCTACAAGGAAAATACTATAGAAGTAATAAAATTTTGTTTGTAATAAACAACTAATGCGTGCTTGTCATTTATACAGAATTTTTTTACAATATAAAAATTGATAAATTTTTTCATGCCCCCAGTCCGATTTTCATGAGATGCGATAGTATACATTTTGGGGGATTTAATTTAATTATTTTAAATTATAACCCATTTTATGAATCGAAGGAATAATCAATTCCGAAAATACCTCTCTCGTTAATTTTTACTATAGCCATCGGATGGCATAGCTAACTGAGCGATTTAATGGTTATGATGTACTAAATTATGTCATTCCGAGAGGTTGTGGATTCGAATTCCATATGAAAACTCTGGTTAAAAAGTAAAAACAAAAACATCATTTCTGATTGCAAGAAAATAAGAAAGCAATTTAAGAATTAAATTCAAAAAATTTATAAAATAAATAAAACTTGTTCTAATAACAACTAAAGCATTCCAAAATTTAACTCACCTGTTAACTGTATCCGGCCGACATTGCCGCTGACCACCGCCTGCTGTGTTAATTGATGATGTGTCCGGCAGCGATAGGTCCGCTGAGCGTCCGAACGTGTAATATTTATGATCAACAATTCACCAGAGGGCAGCATGTGATATTTCCCATCTGCAACAATAATTTTAGTTAGGTATGTATGGGCGGTTTCAGATTTCTGGTTTTTGAAGAGGGTGAATTCTCCAGATTATAAAGCTTACTTCAATGCAATGGGATTGAATCGATAGAAAAATATTGAATGAGGGCGGCCCGAATAGAGAGGGGGGGTCAAAGGCATATCAAAACGTAAGGTGTCTTAAGACATAACCTCAATTATTGCAATTTGTAGAATATGCAGACGTCTCACTGATTAATTTTTTTACATACCAAACCTACATTTGTTTAGGGGAAAAGTTAACTTCAAAAGGGGTCTAATTTCTGTAGAAGGTGTTAATCGATAATTGGCTATTTTAAATTTTAAAATTAGTCCCTAGTAAATCTTTAAAAAGGAAAATAAAAACACTAATGGAAAATTTTCTAGATTTTTCAGGATAGTCTTTCAACTTTGAAATGTAAGGGATGAAAATAGAAATATTAAATTTTACTGAATCATCGAGGCATTCTTAAACTATCTTAAAGTAAAGCATGTTATTTCTGATTTTAGACAATCCCAAAAGTATATGCTTCTGACCGACTATACCTTATGTGTTTAAAAAAAACGAACATTCAAAATTATGATCGTATCGTTCCAAGAATGCAAAATTATATAAAATAGGCTCATCCTAAAGGAAATTTAGTTCGAAAGGAGTAAAGAGAAAAAAAGGTTTTCGTTTATATCCTAAATAGGGCAAAATTGGGTAAAGGAAGAAATTTTTGTTTTACATTAACACCATTATAAAAATTTTATTTATTTCTATATACCTAGCCTTGCCATAAATTCTGTCACACAATTTCTAATGCGCGCTTTCTCAAAAATTAGCCTGGAATTGTACCGTTATGTTGCACTTTGTAACAAATGAACTGTACGGCGTAATATTCCGATCCAGTTTGGTGACAGTCTTTTGACTCATGTAATCATGGAAGTGGGGAGTAAAAGAAAATCGTATCGCTGTAATAGCACACTCCATAAGTGTGGAAAAAATGCTTCTGAAATTTTGAATTTGTTGAAACCGCTAAAAATAATAAAAAGATTCATTTATCGTGCCATAGAACGATTTAATGAAACCTTAGGCATAGATTGATAGGGCAAGGACCGGTCGTCCATGTACCGTTAGAACAGTCAGTGCCATCAAAACTGTCTGAGAGCGCATCCGTAGAAATCCACTGCGCAAACAAAAAATTTTTTCGAGGGAGTCCACAAGATCGATGAGTAGACTCATTCGAGATGATCTTCATATGAAGGCTTATCGTCGGTCAACAGCCCACATGTTGATTCCACGGAGCAAGTTTTTAATAAACAAAATGATAAGGTTTATGCAACATCATCAGAAGAAGCTAAAAAAACGGTTCCCAGGGTGCAACGAGGCCATCATCCAGCTTCTGTAATGGTTTGGTAGGGTGTATCCCATAAAAAGGTGTCACAACACTCCATTTCTTTCGAAAAAAGGTGTCAAAACCGGTGCGGCGGTTTATTAAACAAACGTACTGGAAGATGTTTATCGCAAACTCTCTTCGGTGGACAACATTTTGGGTCTTCCAGCAAGACTCTGCTCCTGCTCACAAAGCAAAAAGCACACAGGAGTGGCTTCGCAACAAAACATTCCTTGATTTTTACTGCACAAGAAGATTGGCGCCATCCGGGAGCCCAGATTTAAATCCGCTGGATTATGCACATTATGGACAGAGTTAGAGAACAAGGCCTGTAGAACTCCCCACCGCAATTTGGACAGTCTGAAAAAATCGTTGGTGAAAGCAGCAAATGAAATGTCGTTGAATACCGTGCATGCCGCTATAGACCAGTGGCCATAACGTTTAAAAGCTAAAGGAGGTCATTTCGAGTAAAGCTTTTATTAATTAATTAACAATATCTTTTTAAAATGAATTTCGTTCGAATAAACACATTTTCTTTTATTGTTTAGATTTTATGCTTCTTTAAAGTTGTGACAGAATTTATGGCACGACTAGGTATATCATGTGTATTATTTTTAGCTACCCCCACAAATATTCGATAATATAAAAATTCACATTAATTAGCAGAGATTTTTTGGATGATGCCAGAACCTCCTCTAGGGGAAGAAAGGGAAGTAAATTACGAACTAAAAATGGGATGAGTCACTCTATTAAGGTCCATTGTTTCAAAAAATTAATGCCCTTTATTTTTTGTTTTTACTTTAGCTTAATGGGACTGGAAAATTGGGGTGACAGAGAGCAGGGGATTTTTGTTTGTTTGTTTGTTTTTTTAGGATCAGGTCACGATGGTATGTAAAATTTACTCAAGTCCATTATAAGGGATTTTTTTTTCTTTTTTTTTTTTACAGGGTGCAGAGTATACAAAAACAAGGAAATAAAATAAAATCCGTACAGAAGTTCGATGAAAATAAATGGGAGAAGTGGAACAATTGCTGCATAAAAATGCAGTGTCCCTGGTTTACAAATTTTATATTTATTTTTTTTTTATGTACCATAGAAGGAGACCTAGTTATTATTATTATTTTATTTTATTTTTTTTAATATTGGGATGTATAACTTGAAAATGAGGGATTTAGAAGAGATTGCGAAACTTGCACTGTATCTCATCTGACCCATACTACGATTAACTTCATTTTAAAGCTTAGTGTTATCGCTTTACATTTTTATTATACGTTTTATTTTTTATTTTTTCAAGCTACAAGGATGTCAGCATACGTGCCAAATAAGAACAGAATTTGCGGGAAAGTTTGCTTTTAATTCTTTAATTGGAAAATCATCAATTGGTATAAGAAATTTACGGTGATTATACAACCTTCGATTAAAATTTGCGAATTTTTAGTTTTAACACTTTAACAGTGTACGATTTTGAAAATGAAACACAAGAAAAGCTAAACAGCCAATTGAAAAATTTTGAAGATTACAAGAGAGCGAGTACAGACAAAAACGAAAAACGGCCAGAATATATGCGACAAAGACATGTGGCTGTAATTTTTCATAATGACAATGCTCGGCCTCATATTGCTGAATCGGTTAAAAAACTATTTTAAAACTAGTCGATGAAAAGTTTTATCTCTCAGAACTTGCCCCTTCGGATTATCAATTTGTTTCGATCGTTGCAGAATTCCCCTTAGTGGAATACTCTTCTCTTCGGTTGAATATATCAAAAAAATAGGCAGTTTCTTGTTTGTTTATTCTTTTTTTTTTAGTAATGAATCTATAAATTGGCTGAAAAGTAGGAAAATATTATTGCTACCGATGGACAATACTTTGAATAATAAAACAATTCATTTAATTATTAAAATAAAACGATATTACTGGAAAACAAATCCCTCATTTCCCAAGTTATATACCCCAATATTATTTCGAATTATTAAGTAATGGTAATGGTAATAGTAATTGAAATAAATTGGTAATGGTAATAGTAATTGAAATAAATTTAAAAATTTAAAAAACTTACCACTCTCTAAAGATGGGTAAATATTGAATGAGGGCTCCTGGAGCCATGACGTCACACGAACATATTCTTTAACAAATGATGGAATATTGCACTTAATTAGAACATTACTACCGAGAAAACCACCCGGATTTTGAACTTCTGGCTCATAAAGTTGATTTACAACTGAAATAGAAAAATATAGAAAAAATAAATAAATAAATAAATTATTGATATTTCCTATAGCATAATTGAAAGAAAAAAAATCATACGGTTACACAAATCGAATTTAATAAGAAATTTAAGATAAATTTATACTACCAGGGATCACCAGGGTATATCAAAAATTAATTTCATGTACACCCTTAGCAACCGAATCAATCTGAAATATTTGTTTTTTTTTTTTTCTACTTCACAAAAAAGGAAAAAGGAAAAAATGAATAAATAAAAAATTATATTTTACCCTCGTCAAGCAAAGATGACACGGCTAAAAATTATTACACGTGTAAAAAATTTTGTATGGGGATGTATAAGAAAGCGCCCTCATTTTCGCCACATACCCATGAACCACACCTTCCGGGGGGTTACTTTGCTCATTGCAGAGAAAAAAAAAATATAAATAAATAAATAAATAAATAAAAATAAATAATAAATAAAATATAAAAAAAAAAAAAATAATAAATAATTTACTGCCAAAAGGGACGATGGGAAAAGCAATCGTTGAATATATTTTACCAAGGCGATGGATTTACGATTCAAGGGATGAGGTATAGCCCCAACGGAAATAAGTGTTCCAGGGGGTTTTTGGGGATGCTGCTGTTTTTGGCATTTGGTTTGATCGAAAAGTAGACCCTTAAAATTGATGTGGATGCCAAACAACTAAACCGACAGCATGGGATATGCTCTCAAAGAGCAGCCAGCACGCATCAATGAAAATCTTCCAGACCTGAATCAATCTCACTAACCCACCCCCTTCCCCCCACCTTCAACCTTTTCATAAAACCATAGAGTAAAAAATAAATAAAATATATAAGAAATATACTGCCAATACCTCATTTATTTGGATTGGAAGAGTATTTTCGGTATATCAAAAAAACAAAAAAAAAAAAAAGGGATATAAAGTAAAACGCTAAGAAACTTATTATTGCACCCTCTGAAATCTTAAAATATCTGTTTAAAAAAACTTTTTTTGTAAATTGCCCCCATTACCTAGAAATGTAAATTGAAAACGATGTCTAAATTTAAATTTACCAGTTAATTAGTTTTGAAATGATAATAACGCCTTCATCCCCTTAAATTACACCCTTGATAAGTAGCCCAGGTGTTATAGATCAAACCCCTATCGCATTATAATTTAGTCTTATAAATTTAGGTACACTGTACATATAAACTTTACGTTTGATTTTCTAAAAATATGAAACAAGAGCGTTATATTCAATTTTTCCATACAGTCCTATTACATTGCGATTTCCCAGTTTCTAAGGGAAAGGTACACAATTCTTACAGAAAATTTTATCCAGGGTATATAAAATTTACTTCTAATTCCTAAAATTTTACCTAGGCTAGTAGAAAATATCAAGTTTATCAGGAAAAATATAACTACAGAACATTTATTTTCTGTAGAATAAAAATTTCTCGAAAATACATCACCAGCTAGGCCATAGGGGGTAGCTGAATTCGTTAGAGACCATCGAGGCGCCAGTTTGAAGGACACCGGTTCAAATCCTGTCCCCTAATCAAAGTCGTACATTTTTTTTTTTGAGTAATTCCCAAACGTATGCAGAATGTAGTCTGAGAATTTGCAATATTTTTATAATATGATTTTTAGTAAGGCTCATTTTTATATACCTTCTGTTCAATAAGTACTGAGATTTTGTTTTGAGTATTCGTTGGTTGGTTGGTTGGTTGCTGTGGCTGCCTAGAAAGGCACACTTAGTCCAATTTTGGCCCATTGTGTTACCACGTAGCGCAGGAGACCATGGTTATTCGTGAGATTCGAACCCACAGCCTCTGGGACGGTAGGACAGCGCGCTAACAACTGAACTACCAGAGGCCCCCAAGTAGTATTCGTTAAGTAATAGGAAATTATGTTTCAGGCAACCGTCGTGTAATTGAAAGAAAGATTGACCGTGAATTTGACTCTTAAACGGAGCCGTATTTTGGGGACAACGTTTTAGGCATGAGACTTGTACCAAAACATGGAATAATCCCCACCACGACACAATCACACACTGATCTTATTATACGGTGATATTTTGACCAAACATCGCTCAAGGAACGTATTCCGTCCTCTGTAACATTTTCCTGTTCCCTAAAATTGGGGGAGGAGTTTTTAGTAAATTGAATCGGTAAAAAATAATTTACTGAATTAACTCAATGCCATTCTCTGTACGGGGGCCTATAAAAAGGGTATAGAGGTTTGAATTAAGCGCTGGCATACACGGGTACTTGTTAATCAGAAGGTATATCCCCCCATTTTTATGCCCTAAGTAGTAGCACTTTGCCAGATTTTTATTTAAAAATGTTTGACTATCATATGCACTAAAATTAATTTGCCAAAGAGAAATTCTATTGTTAAACAAATGCCAGACTGGTTTAAACCTATCAGAAATTGAGCATATAACCGCCCTAAAGGGGAATGGAAAAGAATACCAGCTAGATAATGAGTTTTAACTAATTCTGGGTTAAGAAAATTAAGAGATGAATACAATTGGGGGGAAGATGGTGGGTGGAAAGATGAATAACAAAAAATATCTAGAGGCATTTAAATAAAGTCGATCATAACTCAAAATCTGTCTGTTTACAATATTCAAAAAAAAAAAATAAATTATACATAAATTTACGACTAGGCAAAAGCGGGTCTCACCATTATCAAGTCCCTACATCAATTTTATTATTTCTCAACCAGAATCTAGTGTGATAGCTTTTCCTTGAATTTTTCCAGTCTGTCAACAAAAGACAGGAACAACATAAAAAATAAAGAAAAAGAAAAATATAAAATAAAAGCAAAATAAATGCAAAAAAAAAACAACACGTTCCAAACGAATTGAAGGAGACGTTACAAAGAGCCACCCCCTTCCCCCACTCTTTAACCAATGTCCACAAAATCCCCACCCACTATCCCAAATCCTGTCCCTCGCGGGCCAAGTGCTAAAACAGATTGGAAAAAAAATTTACCCACGGATGTAGAAGAGTACGGGTGGGGATTGGCAAAGTACGGTATATAGGGGGGGGGGATGACTGCTAGAGAAAAAAAAAATGGTGGGGATCCGGGGAGAGGACTTCTGTTGGCTGTCCACCCAAAAGCTATAAATGGAAATAGGTCAGAAACGAATTGAAACTTCATTTGAATTTTTTTTTGTACGGTGAAAAAAGGAAAAACGAAAAATACCAAAAAAAATAAAATCGAGCCTGGAACTAAAGAGATGGTGAGGGGGGATGCGGGGGTGTGGAACGATTGATGCCAGAAAGCCAAAATCGACTTCTAAAAATTAAAACAAAAAAAAAAAACAAAAAACACCCAGGACACCAGCCTGACACGAGAGGTTCGGATCTCTCGAATAAGGGAGGGGGGTTAAAACACGTGTGAGTGGGCGGTGGCAGGGACGGGGGTGGTTCCATGTCACACATTCGAGGTACAGCAGAGTGTCCTCCAGCTTTTATTTCATCAAGCAGAATGGAAACAAAAAAAAAAAAAAAAACAAAAAAACAAAAAGAAAGAAGAAAAAAGCATAGGAAAATGTTGAAATCGAACCCTTCCGAATGTTGGGTACGTCACACCCCCTTTGTCCCTCCCGAACTGCTTGTTGTAATAGCACCCGATATTTTCCCAGGGTATAGCCCATGGGTCCTGTGCATACATACCCCTCCCTCCCCACCTATACCTGGGATGGGATCCCAACAAACCTTTATATCTGCCCCTTTTCTTTTTTTTTTTTTTTTTTTTTTGTGATACGGTCCTGCATTTTTACGAGGGAAATTCCTCTCGATGTGATGCAAAAACGGTGATACTGCAGCTTATGCAGTTTTGCCCTATAGGAATAATACCGTTCGAAGGTGCACCCCTTTGGGGGGCTAACGGTTTTTTTTTTTCTTTACTACAGAAAAATGCACCCCTCACCCCTATATTTGGTTTTTTTTTTCTTTTTTTTTTTTTTAATAGAAAAGAAAATTTCTCGCTGCGCTCTGGTGTGCACGTGCTGCAAAAATAGCAGCACCAGCAGCATGCAATGCCACGTTTCGCTGTGTCGTATGAAATTTTCTTTTTTAACCCTTTCTCTCCTTTACAAATTTTATTTTCTCTTTTCCGCCTTTTTTGCTACTACTTCTGTTGCTGCTGCTGCTGCTGCTGGTGTAATTTTTGCAGCCGTTTTTAAAATTCGAACTATAAAAATCTCCCCACTGCTACCCAATTAAAAACAATCTCACCGGAATCAATTTCCCCTTCCTCCTCCCCTTCCCCTCCTTCCCGATATACCCCTTGTTTTGTAACAGTTATAATAACAGGTACCATTTAGACAAACACACCACACTTCAGGTAAAATATCCTGAGTACAAAAAAAAAAGAAAAACAAATTACATAAAATTAAAATTGGCCGGGGGTAAAGAGATGAAACAACTAAAAAATTATTATCATTTTTGTTACTGTCACAAATTCATAACTTACCTGCCTTAACGGTGACATCCCGAGAAACAATAGTACCGACTGAACTGCTCGCTATGCAACGATAAATCAGCCAATGAACGTCTTGTCGGAAGCCAACAGGTTCAAATGGCGGAAAGTAGAGGGAGCCATTTTGCAATACTAAACGGAGCTGTAAATTAAATTTTTTTTTTAAGAAGAAGAAGAAATTAAGTGATGGACGGGGGTAGTAGAATTTGTTTAACAAATTCAATGTACAAAGTGAAATTATTTTAAAATATCTATCGAGTGGGATCTCAAATAAAAACACTTTATATAATTAATAATAAAAAATATAATTTATAATCCGCAAAATTATACACTGACTCAACTTATTGATCAAAATTGCTTGCTTGCGAAGCCCTCGCATGTCTTAATCAAGCTCGCAACATTGCGATCCTCACTGACTCGCTAGCCGCCATCAAAGCTATTGATTCGGCTAGACTCTCATCAAAAGTGGTGAAAGGCTGTCGTGAGCGACTCTCCCTTCTGGGGCAACGCCATCTCGTCACCCTGCTCTGGGTCCCGGGTCATGCGGACATAACGGGCAACGAGCAGGCTGACAAACTGGCTAAAGAAGGTGCAACCCTCGGTGTGTCTATCGGGGAAGCAGTACACTCTTCCCCGAACACCGTCAAGAAAGGTATCCAGCTGCACTTTCTATCAATTGCAAATAAAAGGTGGGCGGATCTCGAGTCATGTGCAGTCTCTAGAGCAACCTGGCCCACCCTCAATCTGAGAAGAACGCTGGAGCTTCTCAAGCGATCCCGCGTGGACATTGCCAGAGTAGTGGCGGTACACACTGGCAACTGGCACGTAGGGGAGCACGCAGCTAAACTGGGGATCCCATATAACAGCCACTGTCGCAGTTGCAAGGATCCTGCTGAGAAAGAGACTCTTTCTCACTTCCTGTGCAGCTGCCCGGCACTAGCAGCGGCTAGACACCGGGCGATGGGCAGGCACTTCTTAAGCAACATTAGCGACATACCCTCGTTCAGGATCGGAGAGCTAGTTCTCTTTCTGAACTCCACGGGCTGGATCTGATCCAATGAATCTGTAACTCGCCTCTTTAATAACCATGTTATATTCGTAGGGGATTTGTGGTCTCAAAACGGCGCACCCAGCGCTAATTGGATCCTGACCAGTCTGCTCGGGATCGCCACTTATACCAACCTACCAACCTATTGATCAAAATTAACACAATTTAAAGAAAGGGGACCTCAAGGGACTATGGTAGATCAGTTACTAGTTCTCTGGCCTACGGTCTCAGAGGTTGTGGGTTCAAATCTTACGGATAACCATTCGTCTTTTACGTTACGAACACAATGGATCAATGAGTGCAATGGACGGAAACGTCTGAAAGAAAGGGGCTTAATCTCATTCGATAATTACGAAACTACATATAAGAAAAGTTCGCGACATATACGACAGGGGCCAAAGGTAAGAAAACCCCTTCTAAAAAAAGCGAAACATCATCATCAACCACGCTTAAATTTCGCTAAACACTATAAGAAATTTTACCACCGAGAATTTGGGGAGAAGTAATTTGGTTCGATTAACCGAATTGGCCCGATCCGTGATAATGACCAATGAATTCTCTTTAAGATCGTTACATTAAATAGCCGGTTAGATTTGGAGGAAACAACGTTAGGTTTTTGAATGTAGTTAAAGAGAATTAAAAAAATTGGACAATGCTAACGAATCATAAGCAGGATAACTATTTTTGACTCTACGATAGCATCCCTAAAAATTGATTTCCTCATTAATTAACAACAATACGGAGAGAGTATGTGCTTAATATAATTTTTCAACAAGATTACGATCCGAAACACACAGCTCGATTGATCATAGTTTTGGTTAGTAAATCAGGGATTTCATATATTGGACTGGCCGGTCAGTTTCTTGATCTTAATCCGCCCAATTGAATATTTATGGGTTTAGATTAAAAGATCTATTGCTTGCCAGAATAAATTGTCTCTTTAAATCCTGTAATAAATAATAATAATATTAAATTTAATAAATTTCAATGTCTTAATAAATTTAGGGCGTTATAAATCCCAAAAGAGTATGGTAGTGAAAGTTTGTTTTTGTAAAATATGAATTGATATGAAATTTTCAAATGAATTTTTCTTTAATTCGAAAAAATTCTGTTCATTTATTCATTCATTCATTCCTCTTCTCTTTTCTTATTTTCTTACTTTATTAAGGATTCAAATAAAGTTAAATATTTAATTTCGAATTATATGATCAATAAATTGAGTTACTGTAATTAATAACAAAAATATCCTTTTATAATCCGAAAATATATAAAATTTATTTAACCTGTGGTATTGTTGAAACAGCATTATTATTTCCATCGACCCAATCAATTGTTGGTGTTGGATTGCCACGTGCCGTACAGTCGATCCGGTTGCCGGCACTGTTCGTAAACTCTAAATGACTGACTGGTTCGATGGCAAACGTTGGACCTTGAGTATCAAAAGCGAATGTAGGTCCATGACTATCGTACGGGCTGATTCCTTGAGCTTTAATTGCTGTAAAAGATATAATAAATTATTTTATTTATTATTTGGTAGACCTTTAAAACTTAGTAATTTAAAAAATTTTAATCAGCAACCTTGGAAATTCGTTTGTACTCATTTTCTGCACTTTTATTAGATATTTATAAAATTATATCCCTCTTCACGGATTTTTGCTACTTTAATCTTTCGGTTTTACTCATATAAACCCAAAATAATAAAAAGTCTCTTCACCGCCTGACCTTTTTATCTTTTTAAAACTCAAAAAGAATTTACAGAAGAGATTTATGCCATTTTAGAGGTAATCTTATAAAATCTATCGATTCCTGCGCCTCATATCTCATTTTCAATTTTATGGTTAATTTGAATTACAAAAACAAGATTTTTTTTATAAAAAATAAAAGAGAAATTCATCGCCTTACCTCTTACCAGAAGATTAAGTGAAATCAATGAACACAGAAAAATGAGAAAAGGAAAAACCATCAACCCGCCAGTCAATGATGAAATTTCTCTCTCCCCACCTTTTAGCATTTTCCCCTCCTCCCCCTCTTCCCTTCTAAAATTCAATGCGGACGTTTATATTGTCCCTTATCATAAAATTCATTCCCTTCTTAAGGGATTTTATAAATTCCGGAACTCCGGAGCTATGTTGACTGTGTTTTTCTCAGCACTCATGACCACAACTCTTCTCCTCTTTTTTGAAAATTACAAAAGACTCCATTCGATGTGACTTAATCTCATTAACATAACTTTTAAAATATCCCTTGATCATTAAATTGTTATTAACTTTGCAAAGACTCAATTAAACTTTTTTCTGAGATAAATATAACAAATAAATTAATGCATAGATTAAATGTAAAATGAAAGGTATAGTTTAACACGTTTACCCGGCACAGACCACCGGTGGTTAACGGGCATTGTTTCTCATCTAGCGGCGTGGACCACCGGTGGTCCACAATGTTTATAATTTTATTTAAGAAACCATTCTTTAAATTAGATGCCCTGGAAGGGACAAAAAATGATGAAGTATACATTGAGGAATAATAAAAATCTATTTGTTGTAGTTGTTTTCAATATGAAAAAAAGCAATTGTTCGAACAAAGTAGTCAAAATGAAAAATAATTATAATTGAGTATAACCAACCTTACCGACTTTGTCACTAGAACACTGTGTGCTCTTGAGAATGGTGACGAAGTTAACATCATTGCTAATGACTTCAGCAAGGCGTTTGATAAGATCTCTCATAAATTAATTCTCTTCAAACTACAATCCCTTGGCTTCAATCAGCTCTTTATTTCCTGGATTAAGTCTTATCTTGAACAACGTCAGTACAGAGGGTCGTTTTCTGTTGCTCTGCCTCCAACTCTTTTGTGCCAAACTCGGGGGTTCCACAGGGAAGCCACTTAGGGCCGTTGCTTTTCATTCTGACCATCAATGATGTCGAATGTGTTATTAAGTAGTCGAACATTTCTATTTACGCCGACGATATGAAAATCTCCAAACGGATATCCTCTACCTCTGACTCTCGACTGCTTCAGGATGACCTCGAGAATTTTAGCATTTAGTGTAATAAAAACTCTCTTGAGCTTAATGTCTCCAAATGCTAATCCATCACTTCTTACTCCCGTAGACGCCCCTCTTCGTCCCCCAGAGTTTATCGGCTATCTTATGAGCCTGATGAGCCTTCGTATCCTCTCTTCGCGATTTAGGCGTTGTTTGTGATAGCGAACTTAGCTTTCGTGAACACATTGATAGGGTGATTGCTAGAGCCAACTCCGTGCTTGGCTTTGTGAAACGTTAATCCAAGGAGTTCCTTGATCCTTACGTAGCCAAATCCCTCTTTCCAGCCAGCCAAATGTGGTCACCATTTCAATCCAATCGAATCAATAGGATTCATCATAGGTTCCTTCGCTTCGCTTTACGTGACCATCAAAACCTTCCCCCCTACAAAAACCGTCTCTTACTGATCAACTTGCAGCCCCTGTGGAAGCAACGGGACCTTGCCCGTATTACCTTCATTCATCAGCTGCTTACCGGTGAGATTCATTGTCCTTTCCTACTCCAGCGGATCTCCATTTACACCAATCCTCGTAACCTCCGTTCGGCGCCCTGCTTATCACCGTACAAACTATGGACTTTCTGAACCTCTCACCCGTATGCTTCGGAAAGCCAACTCCCACCCCTTTTTTGACTTTCACCTGAGTAAATCTTCTTTCAGGAATGCCCTTAATTCCTCCTCTGTAAACAGATGAATGAACAACTTATCATTATCTCGTGCACGCCGATCATAGAGACATCGAAAAAATGCACCGGATAGAACGTGTTAAATCGTATTTAAGCAGCGCCATCTATAATTAATTTAGTATTTTTAAACATATTCGAGTGGGGTCTTAAACAAAACCGAATTATCTGATTAATATCATAAATATAATTTTAAAAATGTTTTAAACAACTTTCTAGAATAAAAGGAACAAAAAAATAAACACTTCTTCCCCAACCCCTAGATCAAGAGGGTCAAGAGGTCGACGGATTCTTAGTATAATTAAAACAAAACCAAAAAAAAAAGAAAAGATGGGTGAGGACAGCGGAGGGAAACAAAATGCTCAAAAAGAAAGAAAACAAAATCAAGAAAGTATAAACAACAAGAGAAATGAGTATTGCTAGAAAACTTTAATGAAGGTCAATATCTTCTACTAAAACAAATTACGATAAAAAAAATAAAATAAATAAAATAATTGTGCACTCTGTGTAACTTCAACAGATTCTGGGTGAAGGGGATAGTAGGGGTGGGGAGAGGAGGGGAAGAGAAGGATGGGGTAGGGGAGATAACGACAGCAAGCTCCCTCTATACGAAATTCTACAAATACGAGAGTACACCTGGCTATGAAGTTTTCTCCATGGACAAGGTGTGATAATGGGATAACTAGGGCAACCAGATGGAAAACAAAAGGTTAACAGTAAAAAAAAAAATATTCTCTTCATGTTCCCTGACCTTTTTTTTCCGTCTGTTTTATGGTTTTATTTATTTTATTTTATTTTTTTTTTTTGTTAATTTAACCTAGAGCGATATCGCCAGATGGTGTGACAGAGAACAGAGTCTGGATGATGGGGATGAAAGCACAGTAGGCCGTAAAAGGGATTTTGCCCTATATATCAATTAATTTTTATAAAAATTTTGTAGGCTTTGAACTTTCGAATATCCCCCGTGGGAATAAATGGGATAAGGTTTATACGAAACATTTCTTTTATATCTGAAATTCTTTTATTTACCTGCGGCCATTAAAAGAGCGACATACAAATAACAAATTTGCTCAATCGGAAAATAAATAAGATATAAATAAATAAATTAATTAAAAACAAAGGTAACATACTCCTTCCCCTTCCCTCCCTCTCTCCTCATCACCCCGTCCTTCCAACTCACCCCTTTACCCAGCTTATCCAAAAAAATTAAAATACATTTCGGAAAAAAAAGCCTCTAGTCCAGTGTCTATCCATTCGAATGATGTTCATTCATAAAAACCTTTTGCAATCCCTGAATTTAATCCCCTCCCCCCTCCCCATACCCCTCATCGAATGCCTCATGTTATTTCAGATTTTACCTTATTCCAAAAAAAAAAAAAAAAGAATATTTCTTTTCGTCCAAAATGTAAAGAGAAAAAGCTTTGCCGGTAGGGAGGATGGGAGGGGGGGGGGAGGGGGGGGGGGTGAAAGAAGGGGAAAGTACACAATGCCATTCATTCAATTACGAGGCTATTCTCTACCTACCCCATCTGGATAAAATCTTACTATTGCTCCAAAAACCTCCCACCAACTATCATTCTCACATTGATGGGGTGGGGGGGATATTTTCAATGCCCGCGACTGTGTTATAGGTACGGGTGAGGGGAAATATCAGAAGGAGGAATGGAAATTTAATGGGGAATGGGTTATACGTTATCAAATTTTTTTAGTTGGAAAACATAAAAGAGGTTCAATATTTGAATTCTTTTTTAGCTACGAATTTCTTCCTTTTTTTTTTTTTGCTACTATAACCGCCCAAAAACATTTTCACCCCCCCCCCCCCCACCCCTCCCCCCTTCCCAAATCCTTCACGTTCTTTTTAGCCCTGAACTATAAGCGAATTTTTGAATGTGTCTCTCATATATTGGAAGCATATTATAAAAATTTTTAAGATTTTTGTAAATAGATAAATTTTTTGTCTGTTCTATCCCTTAAATGTCGACATTAAAGATGGTATAGTAAAAGGGGAAGGGGACAGGAGGGGGAAGAAGTTAAATATTTTAAAATTTAATAAGCCAAAATAGAAAATCAAAAATTTCACACTGAACATTTTTGATTAGGAGTTAAGGTAGGTAGGGTTGGGTGGTGAGGAAGGGGGTATATATGTTAAAAAAAAAAAAAGACAAAAAAAAAATCTTACAAATCACCATCACATCACATCCCACTTCTGACATCAAAATTCTGACTTATGAATGAATTGAAAAGCGTGGTAGGTGGGGAAATATGTGAGGGGGTGGGTGGGGGTGGGGCTAGAGGTCGAAGAAAGAGGGCGACAGGAGAGGGGAGGGAGAAGAAAACCTGCATAAAAAAGGAGACTCTAGTGGTTTTTTGCTGTTCATCATTTTACATATATATTTTTTTTTTTATTTTTTTTCCCCTGTTAAGGTTCTGGTTTGCCCTGTAAGGGTTCTGGTATCCTAGTAAAAGAAGAAGAGTGGTCAAATATATAAAAAAAAAAGGAAAAGAAAAAAATATCCCACATGAGCTGAGGAGGAGAAGATTTGTAGAGGCCGTTTTCTGTGTGATGACTCCCCGCCTTTGAAGGACATAAAAGGGCTTGATTCTGTGTTAAGCCGAAAAGCATTTCTTTTTGTTTTCTTCCCTTATTATTATTATTATTTTTTTTTTTTTGTATTTAAACCCACACTTTTCTGTAACATACAAAAGGGTAGAATACAAAAAAAAAAATATACTTAAATACTTCCATTGCGCGCCTTCTGGTGATCAGTGGCAGTCATCAAGGTTCTGATGTGGTCTATACGAATGGATGGATGGATTACAACACGTATACAAGCTTAACGTAAGGCTGGGAGCATACACACACTAATGGAAAGAAGATCGAAAACAAAAAGCAGCTTAGTACGCCCTTTCATACATAGGGGTAAAGGGCGGTGGAATGGAGGGGTAAGTTAAAAAAAGGAAGGGGTGATTTAATGAGGGCAGGGATTTTTTTTTTTTTTTTTTTAAAGGAAGAGATATCATCTGTCTAATTCAACATCATCCCATCCCCTGTCCTCTATTCGTTCGTACATTTACCACAGTCTGTCATCAAATACATGATGATAATTTTTGTAGGGTAGGGTTATGGGTTTTTATTTTGGTTATAGCATAGCTAGCACCATCAGTTGTCAAGTAGTAGTACCCTCTTGAAAATTTTAGCGCCCTCTAAACGCCAGTATACGGTACTCTATATATTTAAATTTTACAAGTATTACACTTGAGTTTTGCTTCTCAATATAAATTTTTAATTTTAATTTTAATCGATACGAATAATTTTTCAATGCAATTTTTAATACATAAGATTACTATATGATATTAGGGGTTACCCCTTATCATTAACATTTCATTCTTACATTATGTTTTTTTTTTTTTTTTTTAGGTAGAAAAAAAACAAAAATGGGGTGTATTTCAATTTATAGGAGAAACATAAGGAGGGATTGAATAGAGGGCATAGGTTAGGGTGGAATGAATCATTCACGTCTATTTTAAAAGTATTTTAATTAAGTATAATTTATGAGATCACACATATCATGCGACAGCGACATTCTAAGAGGATACTCTAGATGAGTCACATCGACAAACATACATACATTCTATAAAAATGTTAAATGAGAGGGGAATGAAGGGGATCTGACAGATAGGGCAACGGCGGCAACGATGATGATGATGATGATGATGTTGACGACAACGCCATCGTCATTTAAAAAAGACAAGAGGTGACGGCAACATACCGCCCCCCAACCAAAGTATTATCTTTAAATATACGTATATATCTACATATATACTACCTATAAAGTATTCAAATCCTGCGTATATATTACACACCCTTGACAGTGATATGCCTTAAAGGTACTTCTGATTTAGCATCAAAGTATAGTAAAGTGCCTTACATTACTTGGCGCGAGACAAAACTGAGCCGCTTTACATTAATAAGAGGTGGGGAGGTGGGAAGGGGGGAGGGAAGGAGAGGGGGGGTAGGAATAAAGATGGGATGTAGATAAAAATTGGAGGATAGGGTTAAAGTTAAAATCTGTCTGCCCGAACTCATTCATAACCTTTAACGCTTTACGCCTCCTCCCTACCCAGTACGATCGTTGCATTTGCTCATTCAAAAAAAACATGTTTCTTCTCTTGACGTACACTTTTAACAGTTTTACAAAAGTTCAATGCCTGCATAGTTATTGAAAATTTCTCTATATATAAAATTTTATCTAGATGATATACAAACTAGCCATTTAGGAGTAATGGACTCTCTATCTCTATCGGTACCCTTAAACTGAACAGCAATTAGACTAATTGTTAAAAAAAACTATTGCTATATTTCAAAACTCAATTAGGAGGGAGGGTAAGTAGAAATTCTACTAATTTTAAATACCCCCACTCCCTTTATAAAACAAATTTAAGAAAATTCTACTTTTTATTTTATTTCCTCTTTTTCTCCTCTTAGTAAAAATGTGAGGAGAAAATTGAACCCCCCCCCCCACCACCACCACCAACATCTGCTTACGTAATACTTAAATTTAAAAAAAAAACAACAAATTTGTCTTCGTTTATACTTCGCACATGGTACGTCTGGTTTGTTCAGTTGTTAGCGCGCTGTCCCCAGAGGCTGTGAATTCGAAATCTAAGCGTAACTAAAAAGTCTCCTATGCTAACTGGTAAAATAATGGTATAAAACAAAATGGCCTAGGTATACCTTTCTAGGCATTTACACCAATTTAACTTAACCTAAATGTTTTACGCATAGAGTTTAAATTTAATTTAAATGAGGGGGGGGGGGGGGGGGGAACGGCTTTAGATTTCTCTACAATTGTGGCGTCTGTGCCAGGGACACCATAGGCAATAGCCACATTGATAGAGATCTAAATGTCAAGAATTTTCTTTTGTTTTGGTTTTTTGTTTTTTTTTGTTTTTGACCTCATCTGCCTCGCCAGACGAGTTTTATTCTCAAAAACTTGGCAACCGTACAATTCTTACAGCTAAGCCGCAAACTGTAAGAATAACCGATTTTATTATAATGACAATCTCAACGGTAATACTCTCTCTCTGTACTCCGGCTGAACTCGCAAAAACAAAAAATGAATTATAGCAAACATTTTATAAAGTAGGCTAACTTAAAAAAGAAACTACTGAACTACTATCGTCCCTTACAATTAATTTAAAAATTAACAAAATTAATACTGCAGAAAATGGTAAACTTCTCAAGGTATTAAAAACCCTCGAAAATGCGACATTTCCGGTAATTATTAATAAAAAAAAAAAAAAAAGAAAATCCCAACCAACCCTCCAATTAAAACCCTCCCAAGAGAGATTGGTAATGCCGTGGGTTAGCAAAAGAACCCTATTATAAAAAAAAAAAAAAAACAAGAAAAAATGAAAATTTTTTATTCCTCTCCTTTGGGAGGGTGGATGATAAGTTCGAATTTCGCTTTGGTGCGCCTTCCTTTTACCGGAAATCCTGAAACGATACGAAATATGTTGGCAATGAGGGGAAGGGGGGGGGGGGGGGATACAGAAAAGATGTACGAAATGGAGGGGATGAGGAGGGATGGAGTATGGGTATGGAGGGGAACATTAATCATTTTCTTTGACAAATTATACAAAGTAATAAAATACGCCTGTTTTTGTATTTTACCCACAATTTAATTGGATGTGATTTAATTCTGTTTTTCGTCTTTTTCAATTTTTATAGATATATAAATTTTTTTTTAATAGCTTTCAAAAATTATAATTACCCCTCCCATCCCCCTCCATACCCCCTCTCATTAATCTTTTAATGATTTACTCCCCTTTTTTCAATCTCTAGAGGCGGGAAAAGAAAATGATTTGAACGAAATTATTTTCCATCAAGATATGAAAAAGTCACCCACTTTGTGTAATGATAAAATAAATCCGGGGCAAAAAAAAAAAGTAAGAAGATTGCAATTTTACGCAAAATTATCATACCCATTTTGTTTTCTCCATCCCTTACTCTAATTTTCACTCATTTAGTTAGGGGGTGCCTGAGATTATTTTGATATTAGGAAGGGGTTGAGTGGGGGTGTAAACCATGAATAAAACCTTAAAAACCACTTCAAAATTAAAGGGGAGGAATTTTCTGATTGAGGGGTTGATTCTCAAGGACTGAAAAGAAAAGAAAAGAAAAAAAAATAAAAATAAAACATTTTACAAAACACCAAAGTGCTTTGAGGGTTTTCATTTTGATTTTGTTTTTCTGAAAAAAAAAGAAGACTTTTAACATGTTTAGGGGGCGAATTTAAATCGGGGTTTTTATGGGGCTGTGCAGGTATTATAAATAAAATTTAATTTTTATATGTCGAAAGGGCACACACCTCATTGGGTCCTGTGTGAACTGAAATTATGAAATTATGAATTAATTGAAGCAATTTTGATTTAAATGCACCCCTCTCAAGTATATAGAAAAACGCTGACTTCAGAAATTTTCCTCTTCCCGGATATAAATGAAAAAGGGGGAACAATTTTATATTGGTCCTAAGTCCTCAAGCTGTGAGCTCTACTCGCACTTGTCCGTCTTTTTGTTTCATGAAATATAAAAAATGTTTTTTTTTTTAATTACTATTTATAAAATACGACCGTACTATATAGGCGGCCTCCGGTAAGTAAAGTGACCTGTAGAGATCATTTTCTACGAACCCTACTTGGTCTATATCCCCACTCAGATCGAGAAATGGGAAGTCACCTTCGAAACATCTGACGAGATTGTTAGAGAAATCACCGGATATGAATCAGTCTTTGATAACAGGGAACTGGTCATTCTGCTGTCCCAAAACGGCAAAATATCATCCCAACCCAGATGCCAGATATTTTTTTCGGTGATATCTCTCAGCAGAATAATTTTCAATTTCGACTTAATCAAGCGAGATCAGGTTAGTCACATATTCTGAAGAGGGCTTAACGAATATTTTTTTAATTTTCATAGTTCGGGTTGTCTCATCTAGAGAAGGATTTTCTGTTCTTTCTTCTTTAAACCTTTTGAGAACGTATTCCGTGTATGTCCTGTCTAAGCCGCAAAAAAGTGTTCCGATCCAATGAATAGGAATTTTGCTCCTTTGCTCAATAGGACGTCTATGTCGACTAAAAACTCTCACCTAAATTTTTCTTGAACGTCTTATTTTTACTATCTATTTTCGATTCTACCTAGTCATGCCATAAATTCTGTCACAACTTTAAAGAAGCATAAAATCTAAACAATAAAAGAAAATGTGTTTATTCGAACGAAATTTATTTTAAAAAGATATTGTTAATTAATTAATAAAAGCTTTACTCGAAATGACCTCCTTTAGCTTTTAAACGTTATGGCCACTGGTCTATAGCGGCATGCACGGTATTCAACGACATTTCATTTGCTGTTTTCACCAACGATTTTTTCAGATTGTCCAAATTGCGGTGGGGACTTCTACAGGCCTTGTTCTCTAACTCTGTCCATAATGTGCATAATCCAGCGGATTTAAATCTGGGCTCCCGGATGGCGCCAATCTTCTTGTGCAGTAAAAATCAAGGAATGTTTTCTTGCGAAGCCACTCCTGTGTGCTTTTTGCTTTGTGAGCAGGAGCATAATCTTGCTGGAAGACCCAATGTTGTCCACCGAAGAGAGTTTGCGATAAAAAGGTTTCACAACACCTTCTAGCACGTTGGTTTTCGCAAAAAAGGAGTGTTGTGACACCTTTTTATGGGATACACCCTACCAAACCATTACAGAAGCTGGATGATGGCCTCGTTGCACCCTAGGAACCGTTTTTTGTTTAGCTTCTTCTGATGATGTTGCATAAACCTTATCATTTTGTTTATTAAAAACTTGCTCCGTGGAATCAACATGTTGGCTGTTGACCAACGATAAGCCTTCATATGAAGATCATCTCGAATGAGTCTACTCATCGATCTTGTGGACTCCCTCGACAAAATTTTTTGTTTGCACAGTGGATTTCTACGGATGCGCTCTCAGACAGTTTTGATGGCACTGACTGTTCTAACGGTACGTGGACGACCGGTCCTTGCTCTATCATTCCATGCCTAAGGTTTCATTAAATCGTTTCTATGGCACAATAAATAAATCTTTTTGTTATTTTTACCGGTTTCAACAAATTCAAAATTTCAGAAGCATTTTTTCCACACTTATGGAGTGTGCTATTACAGCGATACGATTTTCTTTTACTCCCCACTTCCATGATTACATGAGTCAAAAGACTGTCACCAAACTGGATCGGAATATTACGCCGTACAGTTCATTTGTTACAAAGTGCAACATAACGGTACAATTCCAGGCTAATTTTTGAGAAAGCGCGCATTAGAAATTGTGTGACAGAATTTATGAGAAGACTAGGTATAATTATAAATGGCATATTTCTAACTTTTTATAAATTAACGAATTTTTTTAAAATTCATCAAGTGAAAAAAGGTTCAAGAAATGGTCCAACCAATACTTTAAAAGTTAAACAAACATTGGAAAAATTGTAAATTTCTTATATTGAATCCTTTTAATGTTACACGGATTAAGTTATCTGGGGGTATCCCTAAGAGCCCTACAATGATCCACTTTATAACGAGGTTTATTTGATAATTCAGCAATGTCTTTGATACAATTTAGGTCGGGTTAAGTAAGTGCACTTAAAAAGAAAAGAGGGTTACAATCGTTTGGTATATGTTAGAAATAAAAATAAATAAAACCCTTTCAAATCCACCCTGTATATAAAATTTAATAAGTTTAATTGATAAATATTTAATTGAAATACCGAATCGAGCCACTATGTAAAATTAGTAACTGAAAATAGAATTTTCTCTGCATAAATTTTTATAACTTTAAAATTTTATAGTATAAAGTGAATTTAATAACACAAAAATTCATTTTATAATAATTTAGCTTAACTTAATTACAAATGCATCAATCTTCATATTAAACTCATAGTGTATAGCAAATCTGGGAAAATAATCTTAATAATCAGACTTTGAACAATTCAAAGCATTCACTTACACAGGAATAATCAGATAAATGGTTTTGTTACCATAAAGTGACAAAGGGGTATGTGATTTGAGGCGTAAGGAGTTAATTAATTAATTAATTAAATCAATTGATTCGAATGGAATCCATTGTTCTTTAGGTGATTATTAGATTTATAGATATAGACAGACACATTAGGCCATATAGTTTTTTATTTTGATTATTATTAAACGATTTATTTAATCCGATGCTAAATTCTTTTTAATATTCCATAATAATTTTGAATTTCCTTTTTAAATTAAATCAGTTAGTGTGGAATTTCTGTTTTAAAGTACCCCCCCCCCCACCCCTAGGGAGGGTGTGGTTAAATTTTAGCAATGATGTGTATATACGTCGAATGTAAATTTTATGAAAATATAAAAATAGTAGAAAATCTGATGCACTGGGATTAAATATTCAACTAATTTTGTAAAAACAAAAATATTTGTATAAAAATTAACGCCTATACCGAAGAATTATATACCTGTTTTGTAATTTTATAGCAGGTTTACTGCTTATTGAATGATAATTTTTAGGGTTCCGTACGTTCGAATCACGGTACCCTTATAGGATTACATCGAATCCCACTCTATCCTCTCTTATCTTCGAATTTACAGAGTCTAAAATTTTGAATAAAATATAGAGAAAATAGTTCTTTACTTACAAATTACATAAATAGGTTTTTCTAAGAAGACTATGGTCTTAACATCAGATTTAAAAAAAAAACATCATCATCGTACAAAACCCTCTCAATGTGAGTTTAATTCACGCTTCTTCGGTTTTAATTTTTATTTTCCATGATGCATATACACGTCAACCGTACTATAATAGACCTTTCGATTGGATCGTCCAAGGCATCCAAGGCATCCAAGGCATCGTATGTAATTCATAAGTAACTGTCGGGGCCTCTGATAGTTCAGTTGTTAGCGCACTGTCCTACCGTCCCAGAGGCTGTGGGTTCGAATCCCACGAATAACCATGGTCTCCTGCGCTATGTGGTAACACAATGGCCAAAAGTGGCCTAATGTGCCTTTCTAGGCAGCCACAGCAACCTAACCTAGCCTAACCTAACTGTCGAAAGATCAAACTAACCAGACCAAAGTCACTGTATGGTGTACCATTTGATCTGGAGTTGGGATTAGCCAGTACTTTTTTTTTAAATGATTAACGTGTAAAACAAACCATCAATTCTGGTTGCTATAGCTACATGATTGACCTATTGTTTTTATTGTGTACTTTTCATTGATTACAGTCCATTCCTCTAATAGTTTACTTTTTAATGTAGTTAATGAGGTAATAGGAGACTTACGTAATCTCCTATTAAGTTCGATAATCATGGTATTTTACTCTACGAACACAATGGGTCAATGAGTCCAATTTACAAATATCTGAGCGCTCGAGTCTACACGTCTCGCCCACTCCAATAATAAATAAATGTGTGATTTCAACAAGACATTGTCGCAGCGCACACAGCATGTCCATGTTTTGATTTTGTTACCCAATAAATTTTCTGGATGTGGATATTTCATGTTTTTATTATGTTAAACTTTTACTTTGTAGGATTACGGAAAGGATATCGTGTTTATGCGGACGGATTTTTAAAATCATTGAAACGAGCTTTAAAAACGAACATCGGTCAAGTTATGGCTGAGGTTATTTTCCAGTATCATCGAAAATTACCTCAAAAAGCATAGCATCACCCCAAAAATCTTAATTAAAAGTGTGTTTTATTTTACGTTTACTTTCGATATCACAAAATTTATAGCCCCTGTATAAAATTTCAAAATTTTAAAAGAGAATTTCTATTAAAGGAAATATTTAAAATATTGATGAAAATTTAAGAAATTTGCATCATTGGTCAAAGATGATCACAAATTCTCCGAAAGATGCATATAAAAAAAAAAAAAAAAAAAAAAAAAATTAAATTTAAATTTTGTAATATTTTATATATGTTTTTTAGCAGTGTATCAATTTATTTTTAAAATGATTTCGCTTAACGAAAACGACTGTTAATTTTATTGAATTGAAATTTTGTTTTGTTTTTTTTTTACTTTTATATTTAATGATTAAATAAAATTAAATAAAATTTTTTTAAAAAAAAAAAAAAAATCTTACCTTTGCCAAAGTACACTGTTAGAATAATACCGAATTTGGCGACTATGCTAATCAGTCTTATGCGGCCCGATGAAGGTATAAAAAATTGTCTAGTTCTTGAGCACATTTCTCTCTTTTTGAAAATATTATTATTATTTTTTTTTTTATTATTATTATTTTGTTTTGTCGTTATAAAACGGAAAAAATTGCCTCTATTTTGAATTTCTTGTGTGTTTTACACTTTAAATATAACTAAAAAGTTATTTTTCCGTTCCGGGTGTCTATGCTCG
The DNA here is from genome assembly GCA_963969385.1 of Philonicus albiceps. Taxonomy (NCBI): domain Eukaryota; kingdom Metazoa; phylum Arthropoda; class Insecta; order Diptera; family Asilidae; genus Philonicus; species Philonicus albiceps. The sequence goes on along the minus strand of OZ017777.1, from coordinate 4,917,140 downwards.
GTGAGGAAATTGTGTAAAGAAATGTGTGAAATTATAAAGAAAACAAAAGAAGAGAAATATTTTAAAAATAATGGTAAAATAATAAAAAACGAGGTAACGAATTTAATCACCGTCGGGAAACTTGTTGTAAAGTGACCGCACGTTAATTGTTAAAAACACGGACAGGGCAATCATTGCGTTCTTTTAAATGATATGATAAAATTTAGACAAAAATTAAGGGTATAAATGCCGTAAAAAAGGTAATTTTATATTTATTTATTTATTTATTTTTTTTTTTGGTTAAATTAAAAATAAACAAAATAATTTTTGTTTATTTAATTTTACGTTTTTAACTTTAGTTTTTCCACAATATTCACCTAATTATTTTAATTTTTCTTTATATAAATGAAACAATTCACAAAAATTCCTCTGCACCGCACATTTTTATATACCATAAAAACGTATTATATGCCGTTTATTTAATACAATTATAAATTTATTTATTTATTTATTTATATTTTTTTTTTTTTTGTATATTTACAATCATCATCTTCACAGCATGGTAAAATAATTTTTGAAATATGTCACAGCACTGAACCAAGGCAGAGGTCTTTTAATATCGAGCGCGACGATTAAACTGAATCAAGGATACGATGGTGGTACCTAGCTGGCGGGTTGCTCGGAATGAATCTGGATGGATGTTGTGTATGCGGTGGGGAAGGGGGAGGGGAGTCAGCCACGATGATGAGCGGTGGTGCCTTTATGCAATCGAGAGATCGAGAGGAGCACATTCCCACATTGGTGGATGAAAACTGAATAAAAACATCAGCCGCCGCCGCCGCTGCTGCCGCTGCTGCCGCCGCTGCCGACGCCGGCAGCACCAGATATTGAGAGCTTAAAGCAGAGCTGAAGGCAGAACCATCAGAGCAGGGAATGTTTGTGCAGCGGCAGTAGGCAGCCAGCCGGCTGCAGCAGTAGGACAATGTCCTCTTTTGATCTCAGCTCATAGTTTCTCTGCTCTTATTATTTATTTTTTTTTTTCTTTTGTGTTTTTTTTTCTTTTGTTCTTTGTTTTTTTTTTTCGTTGTTTTTTTGTTTGTTTTTTTCTTTTTTGTTTTTTTTTGTTCTTTTTTTTTTCTTTTGTTCTGTTTTTTTTTCGTTTTTTGTTTGTTTGTTTTTTTTTTGTTTTGTTTTTTTTTTGTTCTTTTGTTTTTTTTCTTGTTTTTTTTTTGTTTGTTTTGTTTTTTGTTTTTTGTTTTCTTTTTTCTTGTTTTTTGTTTTTTTTTTTTGTTTTTTTTTTTGTGTTTTTTTTTTGTTCTTTTTTTTTGTTTTTTTTTTTGTTTTTTGTTTTTTTTTTTTTGATTTTTTTGGGCAGGCTCCGCACAGTTCACGGAGCATATTCGGATTTTGATGGGAAGACGAGGAGGGGGTGAGACGAAGGGGTGGTTAGATGAACAGGGAATGATCGGAAGAGAAGGTGAGTGGAGGAAGGGGTTAGTGAAAGAGGGTGTGAAGGGAAGAGCAGGGGGAGCGGAAGAGGGGATAACGCAAGGAGGGATAAGGGGAAGAAGAGGCAAGTGTAAGGAGGCAGAGGAAAAATTTTAAATAAATTATTCAAAAAATTTCTTACTATAATCCCTCAAAAACGTACACGAGACGTAAATAGAACAGGTAAATTTAGGGTGGGCAAGGAAAGACGGGTGAGGTAGGAGGGGGGAGGAGGGCAGGTGGTGGAATGAACAGAGAAATCGGTATAATTTGTAGAAACGAAATAAATTTTAAAAATTTTGACAGATGACCCATTTTGAATACATTTTGACATTACCAAAATTTAAAATTAGCGTTTCATTTTTAAATTTAATTTTTCGTCTTGCACGGCAAATCGAACTAAAATAAATAAATTTTTATAAAATGTTATAGTAATCGAAAAATATATAAAAAAAAAAAAATTTAATGTAATAAAAAAACGGAAAAAAAACTGACTTAATCGTTGAGAAAAATAAAAATTTTATTGAATCTTTCCCATATTGAACCAAGTTTTATTCTATTTATAAAAATATTTTTATAATTTATTTATTTTTTTTTACTAATTGTTATACTAAAATTTGACTCAACTCGATGATAACAAGAAAATTTCTGCTGAGATCGAGCAACTGCAGAAGCTGACAGCAGCATCAGCAGCAGCAGCAGCAGCAGCAACAGCCGAAGCTAACGAAAAACTTTTGCTGCCTGCTTTTCCAGCCTACATTCCGTTTATCCAAGAATAAAAAAAAATAGCAAAAAAAAAAAAAGAAAAAAAAATTAAGTTCTAACAAAATCCCATCGAGAACTTTTTAGGGAGAGAATAGAGAGCTTTTTTTCCTATATCATCTGTAGTAAAAGTCGAAAGCGTCTTAATCTCTCTTTTTCCCTCTCATTTTGAGTAGCATTTTAATTAAATTCTTGCGCCTTAACGAAAAGCACAAAATGACTTTTACTCTCTCTCTCTCTCTCTCTCTCTCTCTCTCTCTCTCTCTCTATCTATCTATCTATCTCTTTCTTTCTCTCTCAATCCAGGCAAAAACAGGTAAAATATAAAAGAGAGAGAGAATTTATTTTTTTTTTTTTTTATATATATATAAATCCAACAGTAAAAACCTATCGACCACCTGCTTTAACATTTTCAGTCGATCTCCAGCTTTTCTAGACGGCGGCTGAAATGTTGTTGTCAACTAATCTCGGACAGATAGTTTCATTGATGGTAACGTGTCTTTTCTTGTCATCATTGTCTGTCGTACTCGTCGAATCTACACTCCCTACTACCCCTTCCCCTCCCTTACCATCTTCTCAATCTTATTTTCCACCCCCTACACCCTCCTCTCCATTCATCATTCTGTATGATTTACCGTACATCGTGTACGTTATAAATCAGCTAACGGAATTTCTTAAAATACAGTACATTTAAAAATATTTACCGAGTTGACATTTTACTTCAATCCCCCTCTCCTCCGCCCCTCCCCACTAAATAAATCCCAATTTTTAATTTTTTTTTCATACTTAAGTTGTCTAACTACAAAATCCCCTCCTGGTATCCACCATCTACCAAAATAAACCTATAATAAACCGTCGTAGAGAGAGAGTTAAATAAGAAAGTTTTTTGAAAGACACAAAACATCCTTTGGGATAAAAAGAAGGGATGGAGTAGGGATGGTGAAAAGGGGGAGTAGGGATACGGGAGATTTGCTTTTTTTTTTTTTCTTCATCTATCTTCTACTTTTTTGTATGGATAGAATCAAATATGGGTATAGAAAATTTTTCCAAAAATAGCACTACAGGAAAACGATGATAGGATGATATTAAGATGGTGGTAAAAGGTGGTATGATAAAAATAGACCTTCCCCTCTTTTTTTTCTTTTATATCCTTTAATCGGACATTATAAGGAGATCATACAAAAAAGAAGGGTCTAAACATTAAGTTAATCCGTGAAGAGGCAGTGAGGGGGTGGGGGAAGAATTTGTATGCCGCTATTCAGAAAATTGAATAGAAAATATCCAGTTTTGGGGGATGGGGGTGAAGTTATAAAATCAAAATTTAATCCCCTATTCCCCCTCCTACCCCCTTTTCTAATCTAACCCTTTATATTTTATATATAATTTAATAATTAATAAATTGTAGAAATAAAAGTAATAAAATTAAAGATTTATAAAGAATTTGAAATTAAAACCTAAAATATCCCAACCAATCCCAATTTCTCAGTAGACTCATCTTAAATTTCTTTCAATCCCCTCTACCTCCATCACTCTGATAAATTTAAGGGCATATCGCGGCTAACACAACAGCCAAAAGATCTTTTTTTTTTTTTTTCGTTGTGCGTGCGAAAAGTACCGATGGGTAGAGCCAATTTCACATAATTTTCTTTCGGAAATGTCCCGTTAAGAAGTACAAGCTTCTTCTTCACTTTCTTTATTATCATCTTCTTCTTCTTCGTCTTATTTTTTTCTCTTATTTTCTTATAGTTACTTCTCACCCTCACGTGTCTCGTCCGCGAAACGCACGAGGAAAATTACTTGGTAAATTAATGTGGTAATAAGAGTAAAGGAAGGAGTGGAGAGGGGTATGGGTGAGGGTTGTTGGAGGGGGTGGGGAGAGGAGGGGATGAAGATGATGCCGCACGTCGGCCAACGGTGAACGTGCGGCATAACACTACTGGAAGAAGGGATGAAATGCTTTGGGTGTGTATTTTTTTTTTTTTTTTTTTCTGTGGTGGGGATAGGGTGAAGCGGATGCCGAGATGATGTGGGGGTAGATAGACAAATTTCTCATTTCTTGTTGCGTCTTGGCAATTTCCTCGACGACTACCACAAAATGTGGATATCCCCTCCAACCCCCCCCCCCCCACCAACCTATCTTCTTTCACGACCCTCCTAGCGATTACCAGGAGGTACTCCTGCCCTCTTCCCCACTCCCTTCCATCCCGCCATTATTTATTTCAAATTTTCCTCTCAAGGAGGTGGGGGGGAGGGGACATTGATATTTTGTTTTTGTTGTTACACACCTCAATTATTTGGATAACCGTTTTTCGGAATGTTTTTAAATGATAAGTCTTTTGTTTTGTTTTTTTTTTTTTAGCTAAATAATACGGTGATATTTAAACATCCCCACTACTTTATACACCGCCTAACATTCTTTTTCCCCACCAATTCTACAAAATTAAGGAATTCAATTAAAACAAAATTCTTCCAAAACATAAAAATAAAAAGTTAAAATAAAATCGGACGACACTAGCGCCACCACAGAGGAAAAAATTGCGGCATACCCTTAACAAAATTTTCTAGAGTAAAAGAGTGTGAAAAATGTTTAATAGAAAAAAACTCTATCCTTTCATCTCCCAGTAAATTCCCAAAAAAAAAACAAAAAAAAAAGAAACCATCCCTGAAAATAAAAGCGTAACGGGTGGAGGAGGGGAGGGAAAGGATGTGTTTTATTTTTTTTAACAAGTGAAATTTCCAGAATTTTATATCCAAACACACGAGATAAAGGACAAAAAAAAAAAAAATATGTAGCGTAAAAGATTCCTCGGTGAAGGGGCTATAAATCGTCGAGACACTGAAAATAAAAATTCACCTTAATATGGAATTTTTTATAGCACACACATATGTAAACCTAGGTTAGGGGTTAGGTTGGTACGGCACACTGTGTTTCCACCTAGCTTAGAAAATCATTAGTTTATGCGTGGGATTCGAACTGATAGACTTTGGGACGATAGTCCACAGAGCGCTAACAACTGCACTACCAGAGGCCCCCTACAGTGATATAAAAATTAAAATTGTCGAGCTATCAACTTTTACCTGATGGGAGGCGAATTTTATGAAGAAAAAACGGATAAAATTCTGTCCTGGGTCTCACATATATTTATAATTTTTAAAAGTTTCCCCAGACTAAGGAGATATGTTGACCTTTCATAAAAAAATAAAATCATGATAGGTTACGAGGGAATATTCGGAGCCACAGGGAGTAGAAATTGATTTTTGAACGAAATAAAAAATCTATTTTCACAAACAATGCTCTCCTGGCCTTAAAAAAAAATCTCAGAGTATCAAAATTTTACCTAGACTAAGTGAACATGTTCTGTTTTCTATAAAAAATAATTACAGGGTACCCCTTAAGGGAATATTTTGAACCACAGCGTGTTAAAGTTGGTTTTTTCTTTTTTGATTTTGGAGATAGAAAATTCTAAATTTCACGGGAAATGTTTTTCTGGCCCTAAAAATTGTTTGTAATTTATAAAAATTTTACTTAAATTAAGGAAACGTGTTCTGCTTTCCGGAAAAGTTATAAACAGGGTACCTTACGCGGGAATATTTTGAGCAGCAGCATTTAGAACTATGCTGAAAATTTTCCCTTTTCCATAAGTTTGCAAACAAATTTCTAGTACTCGATTTATGGCTCTAATGAATTAGCTGGCCCTCAACTGTTCAACGCACAAAACCGCAGTATTGTGTAGCTGCACCCCAGATTGTTTTATCTGATAAAAATTCCATAGAATTGGAGATATGCATCTTTAGAGAATAAAAAAAAAGAATAGAAGACGTGTAAAATTAAAATAGCGAATAGTTTTTACTATTGCTGAATATTGTGCTGTAGTAGTTTTATGTTTTTTTATATCTCCACCCTACTTTTCCCTCCTCTTTCCCTTATATAATTAGCATAATTTAAACTAACTTTATAATGAAATTCGGAACATTTCGTTGAAGACAAATAACTGATGGTTGGTCGTTGGTGCGTCCATGGCAATCTGTCACTTTAGGGTCGTATAACCCCTCTGTATCCCCATCATACACCTTCCCATCCAACCATCCCCCACCCCCACCATCCCCTCATCAAAGTAACGGTACACTCGTTTGGAGGACACAGCTTCGTTCGTCCTTTTTGAGGTCCCTTCCGGGCATAAGCATAAAATCCCACACCTTGCATTAGCTTTTCTGGTTGAGTCAAAATTTCTAGTGTAAAGCTTTATAGGACATTTGGTATGGTAGAGGGATGAAACGAAGGACAGGGACAGCAGCGAAACCAGTCAACCGTTGTCGGTCGGTGAAATTTTGCCTTGGTTACAAACATACTCTCCTAACTATTGAATAACTTTCTTCCTGCATATCTAATTTTGGGGCATTCCCCGCCCCTCTAACCATTCCCATAACTTTTCAAACTATGTAAATTTCAGCATGAATTCATGCATTCAAACATCCCCTCCCTGGCCCAATCTCGACCTTCTTCCCCTACCCCCTACCCCCCAATCCCACCCGCTTAATGTATCAGCGCTGATAGCTGGTGTATAACTTGAAACACTGCCGGCGGATTCGGATAGCAGGGTGAGGAGGTGGGGAGGTGGGGAGGTGGGGAGGTGGGGAGGTGGGGAGGTGGGGAGGTGGGGAGGAGGGGAGGGGTTAGGGGACTGTTACATTTTCATGTTGCCCAATCTGCCTGCCCTTAAACCACTAGCTCGCCTAACCCCCCACTCAACCACCCCTAAATGCCCAGGCACGTCCTTGCCTCTAAGTCAGGAACAGCAAAAGGTCCTTGTCGCCCCGGTTGTTGCTGCTATTGCCCTTTTGTCGTCGTCGTCGTTGTCGTTGCCGTCATCATCGTCATCGTCGTCGGCGTCGTCGTCGTCGTCGTCGGCATCTTCGTCGTCGGTAGTTGACTAAATGGCTTATTTGAGTTTAGGAACAGCTAAACTATTCCTTTCCATTTTGCCCTTTGCCTTTTCTGTTCACTCAATTTTACTTTGTTCCTCCCGCCCCTACCACTCCATCATCCTAAAACCGACTTATTTAACAATTGCCACCGCATTTCTGAATAAGGGTGGGAGGGTGAGGGGGAGGGGGAGGAAATAGCCTATAGAACTGTAAAATTCTGTTTTGTAGTTTTTTTTTTTACAAAACCTTAAACAGTTATTGTTTTTGTTTTTTTAAAAGGTTTTCATTCCCCCTCCAATACCACAGAACGTTTTCCTCGTCTAGTGTTCAGAATTCGTCTGTTATTGATATTAAAAAAAAAAAAAACAAATATATTCAAGTATTTCATTTATTTAGAATTAATGTGATTTTCAATTTTGTAGTTTTTCATTACTTTTAAGAATTATTTACCATTTAATTCTATCCCATCTTCTTCCCTGTATTTTTAGAGGAAATTTAGCAGTAGATTGCATCCATTAAATCTACTTTTCAATTTCTATATAGTCGTCTTCCTCCCCCCCCCCCCTATCTTCCGACCACTCTCTTACCTTCTTTCCCCTCCTCTTTCCATTTATTGAATAACAAAATCTGATCGAAGAGAGCACAATTCAAAATAAATTGAATTTATTGTATGAATTGGAGTAGAGGAAATGAGAAATAATATGGTTTTCTTTTCTCCACACATAATGGGTAATTAAATTACCATAGTAATTGGAAAACATTACTTAAAATTTTATTTAATTCCATTATTCCCCATAAATTAGAATTACTTACAATTACTCATCATAATTTTAAGTATAGTCCTCAGTAATTATAGAATAATGGAAAGTAATGAAATTGGTAATTTTAAGTAAAAATTAAGCAAATAATTCTTAATAATGGGCTCGACTAAGTTTCAAATAAGGTTCGCTATGGTTAAACGAAACTTGGTTACAGTCACTTAATAGGACCTCCTGCAGAGAAGGGGTGTTAGTTTACATTTGCTATTGAAACAGTTGTAGAAAGGGTAGGGGGTGTCGGGGGTGGATGGTAATTTACAGTGTTTCATATGGGATACGCAGGAATTCTAAGTGAAACACTCCTTCTGTGCATATCGTTCTGCAATTGAGAGACTGCATATATACACCCCCCCCCCCCCCTTTCTCTTACTCCCATTTTATCCCCTATTCTACCACCACTTGACCATCCTTCCGTAACTATTCCAGCTTTGGTTGTGGCATACTCTCGTTTATCCCAACAATCGATGTAATTTTGGAGAGGTTTCGGGTCTTATTTGGTTTAGCACACACCGACCCCTCCCTCCTTCTGGCCTCTATTCTCGTCCTCTACTTGTTTTAACCCCTCCCCGCTGAGGTCTCTCAGGATTCAACTTCTCTGCTATTTGTGTATACAAGCTGTGGAAACAACCAGTGAACTTTACATGCTAATAGAATGCCACCACTTCCCCTTCCCCCTTCCCCCTAACCCCTCCCACATCCCTACAAAGCCCTCTGCTCCCCCGAGGATATTCAGGGTTTTTGAACTCTATAGGCATAGATTCAAATTGCAGGGCACCATTTGGTGGAGATGGAGTTGATGGAGGGGGGGGGGGGGATTGTAACACTACAAGCAAAAATATATACAACAAAATTCAAATTATACACATCGCGTAGTTGGGAAGAGGGAAATGATAAAGGGAAATTGGGGGAGGGGGTCCTCTGTTGTATACCCTCCCCCTTCATCTCCTCCTTCATCACATTTCCATTTTCCTTCCGCGTGTGCCCTAGTAATACTAGGGCCACTTTAAGGGGATGGGAAGGGGAAGGAGGTGGGGAAGGGGGGAGGGGGGTGGTGGTGGTAATTCAAGTAAGGCTCGCTCGTTTCGCTTTTAAAGCGTACACAGGAAAACACACCAGAAAATTCGTGAAAACGCCTCCCGTCGCTTCGCACGGTGAATTTAATTAATTTTCAGGGAAAATACACACCACACTATTTTAAGCCTCCCCTCCTCCAATCTCCTTTATCCTACTCATCCCCCACCTTGCCCCTCTCTCCCTATCATATCCCATCTATCCCCTATGTCACAATCTACAGTCAATCTATATCCATGAGTTTTCCTTCATATCACCGGAAATTGTTGGTGAAAGGAAGCAAAAAAAAAAAAAAAATGTGAAGATTGATGCGGGAAGGAATTTTTTCGAAAAATTAAAGAATTTCCTAAGAAATCTGTATTAAATTCCGTACATTTTATTTACTTTTAGTAGAATTTTAGGAGGTGGAGAAACAAAATTAGGAGCAGGAAGGATAATTGAGAAATGTTTTAGGACTTTAAGATTTTACTATATGTAGATTGGCGATATATGAAAAATAGAAATATTTTCTGGCTCCATAAATTAAAAACGTAATTAATAAATAGATTGTAGGTGTATGTATTCTTCTTCTTTTATATATATTTACATATTTATTTATATTTGATTCATTTTTCTTACGTAAAACTGGAAAAGTGAAGGGAATGATTTTACGTGTGTCTTTTCAATCGCATCATCGTTTTATATAAAAGGGTTTTTGCAATTTCTTCCCGTCATCCGGCTTGGCCTAAAGCTTCGTTCGTTATTTTACATCAACCCCTTCACCACCCCTTCCCCCTCCCCCTCCACCATACACCTCTTTTAGTCCTTATCAGCACCACATAGTTGTCACCCTTTTCGCATTCCACCCTTTCATCTCTCCGCCATCGTGTACGTTTTTTTTTTTTCAAAAGCAACAGAATTTATATTTATTTTTGAAATGTGTAAGACGGTGGATAAAGCAGGTGAAGAGAGATATTTGGGATTATGGGTATGATGTAAAGTATATCAAATCCCTCTCCTTCCCCCCTCCGATCACACCCTCCCACACCCTTTCTCCATCACCAATATTTCGTTGTATCTTTTGTGAAAATCAATCGGATAGAAAGCAACATGCTGAGGTGTTACAAAGGTGAAAGAGATGGTTGGTAAGAACACTGATGTAAGGTATTTTAAAATATTAGAAGGGTGGGGGGCATGGGGGATGGGGTATGTGAAGGGAGGGGGAAAGAGCAGAAAAGGTTCGATTGATACAAAAGAGCATGAAATATTAAAAGATATCCATCCATTCCAAATTTATTCATGAGTAGTATAAAAAATCACCCCAACTCTACTTCCCCTCTTTTCCTAACCCTACCCCCACCCTTTTACTTATTCCCCTACTAAGGGGAACTTGTATAATTTAATAATAATAATAATAATAATAATAAATTTCATATATCTAGAAATAGGACAAGATGAATTATAGCCAAGCTTTACTGGTGTTAGAATAGTAGGGGGAGGGATATCGTACTTTATGGATATGACATAATTGTTGATAAAATACTCAAGAACATTTTTCATCTTAATCTTGCATCATGAGTAATTTGTAATATTAAGGTAAGACGTTTTTCAAGGAAATGATAGAAACCGACAAAAATTAAAACAAAGCAATCTGAGACAAAACTGGCTGGCTAGCCAAAAAACAAAAAAAAATTCTTCAAAAGTCGACTGTCCTTTTTTCTTTAAATATTTTTCATACATATATATTTTTTTATTTTTTTTTATTTTTATAAAACGTTGTGCGTTTCATTTACAAAGGCCCAGTGAAAGAGGAAGTAAATGGAACGGGGACAAGATTTCATCTTTAGAATATTTCTTACCCCTCTCACTTCTCCCCCTCCTCCTTTCCCCCTCCAACCCCCGCCACTAGGCATATTGTCGTTTTAATATCTGAATAATAAAAATTGCGGAGTAAAGAAAAGGGATAAAATGCAGGAATGGAAGGATACCGGTGATTTTAAAATCCTTTAATATTTAATTTTTATTATTTTATATATAAGGGTTAAAGAAATTTCGGAAAAGGAAGGAGGGGAGGAGGGGAATGGAATGATATTGATGCAAAAACTGTGGTAGAGACGTTTTCTTACAGCTTCCACCCTTCAGTATACCCTCTTAATTGTGAAACGTTTAAGCTATAAAAATAAAATATCCATCAACCATCAAAAAAACTTTTCCTTTAACAATATTTTCTCCCTCCCACTCCTTCCTCTTTTCCCCTCCTCACCCTCCAAATCCTCCCTCCTCCTAACCTCTTGTGTTTTCCATCTAACGATGCACAACAAAAATTTTGTTGACATGTAATTAAGGCTGTCTGTCGGTATCTCCGGGACTTTCTCCTCCATCCCCCATCCCCCATCCCCCATCCCCCATCCCCCATCCCCGTCGTCATTATACACCTGGAAAGAATCACAGCAAAATTCTCAGAATTCTGAGGAGTCCAGGCGAGATGCATTGAATAGTGAACTATGAGAAGGGGAAAATGAAAGAAGGATGGGGAGGAGGGTTGGGGGGGGGATAATAGGGTAGGATGGGTAAATCGAGGAGAGACGAGACACTTGAAATAAATGAGCTGAATGAAAAACGATTTTAATTCAAAAATTGTTTTCCTGTCGTTTACGACGAAAGTTTTTTTTTTGTGTTTCCCTTTTTGTTTTGGTTTTTTTTTTTTTTTTTTTGTATAATTAAAGGGTTTAAAAATTTTGTGACTGCACACACAAAGGTAAACATTTCTTTTTAAGGGCAAAGAAAATTTTAAATTACAAATTTTAATGAGATGTTATTTTTTGTTTTTTTTTTTTTTTATATCTAAAGGGTAACCACAAAGGGTTACTGTCCAAAATCGGCTACAACCGAAAATATTTTTATGTATTTAAACCCTTTGTCACCATTATCTTATATGTTTTAGTTAAATAAAAAGTCCTTAAAGTCACCATTAATGATAAAGACTAATATAAATTTTCTTAGAACAATAAATGTTTGTTTGTTCATTTTAATCTCAGAAACTACTGTACAAATTCTCTAACGATTTTTACGAATAGAAAGAGGATTTTCTTAGAAAAGTTATATACTATAATTTATGAATATTCTACAAAAATAAGCTATCGTTCTAATGATATTTGTGGATTAAGTCAAAAAAACAAAAAATCCTTCCCCTTCTGAGAGATTCTGTGGCGTGTGCTGCTGTAAATTGTTAAAATTATTTTTTATTAGTTTATCATTTTTAATTTGATATAAACAAAAAAAAAATTGATGTGTTTACGAAGATGTTTTACTGACATAGTCCGCGATTATTAAACAAAACCTCGTAGAGATTTACATGCTTCACAAAGCATAATGATTTTTTGGTTAAAATTCTCGACTATCTTAAGGGATGGGTCTAATGCATGAAATATAAGGTTAAAATTGCAGTACTAAATTCAAGGATTGAATATTATTTAAAGGGTTACATGGATTACATTTGGAAAATACTGAAAAATTAACCGATTTGAGCTGATTTACGGAAGCTCCTTTAAAAAAAAAGTACCCTCGTATCCGCAAAGGAAAACAAAATTAAAAAGTATTGTGCCCTATTTTAGGGTTATCATCGATGAATTCGATTTTGAATATATTTTTGCTATGAGAAAAACATGTTTAAAATTTTACAATTCACATACGGGTGGGAGGGGGGTTTCAAAAGTCTCTCACTCCCGCAGGTTTTGCTTAGATTGATTGAAACCTGAAACTTTCAGAAAACCCCCATGTAACCCCTTAATTAAACGGGGGATTATTAATTATACGCCCCACCATATCACACTTTATGAAAAGTTCAGGTACCTGAATGAAAAGATACCCACAGATTTCGTGTGGATCACGTTTAATCACTTGGATAAATTTTAAATCGTGCGGATTATCTCTCGGCATGGGATTTAAAGGGGGTTGAGAAAAAATTGCAAGAATTCAAAGATCATATAGGGCAAAAATGCTTTTACCCCGAACCTCCCATACCAGGGGCCACGAAAAACCACTTTTCCTGCGTTTAAAAAGAAAAAAAAATACGCCTCTTTCCTCCCGTTTTATTTTATTTTATTTTATTTTATTTTATTTTATTTTTTGAGGTTACAGAATACGCTTATACCCTCTGTACCCTAACCCACCTCAGCAACCCAGGGTATCTTTCTCCCGGTACCCCCAGTTTTAGTCCCCCAAATCGGACCTCCTACCATCTATTCCACTCCCCCCCCCCCCCTCCCCACTGTAGAACCCTCATCGCCTGGCATGTGTGCCCTTATCAACTTCTGGCGGGAAACAAAAACCTCATTTGCATGTGGGCAATTAAATGGGATCCTGGGAAGTCCAGGGGATTTTCTTATCCCATTTTCACTTGCTGGAAGGATGGTCTACACGAATCCGGGTAGAGGGAACGGAGACGATGATAGGAGAATATTCTACAAAAATGAGGTCACCAAAAACCATCCCGTTCAACCATTCCCGCATTTAAAGCCAGAGAGGAAAATCTTTCTAATCCCCAGGAATTATGCATTTTCAGTGTGGGCACACTCAACCGAGGAGGCATGTATGACACTTGATAAGGCCTCTTATCGCAGACATCTCAAAAAACAAAAAAAATATATACCCCAACTTTTTAATATGCGATAAGAAGGCGACACCAACAAATTTCAGAGAGACTGTATAAAGGTGGTGGTAGGGCAATTAGGGACGGTTTCACATTTTTAAAGTATTCCTTAGCAAATATACAAAACATTTTTGATAATTTGGCTGGTAATATAAATGACAAAAATGACTAACAAAATGGGCCAAAGAGATGGTCTAAGTGTGCATTTTTGGGCACCTTCACCAAACGTAATTTAATTTTTACGGTTTACGGTTTTATGAGTTGAATAGCTTGAGGGTTAGCTATTCATTTGAGCCCTAAATTAAACCCTAGCAATTACTTACGATACTTAAGAAATAGGAAAATTTTCAGCATAGTTCTAAATGTTAGGTTAGGTTAGGTTAGGTTGCTGTGGCTGGCCTAGAGAGGCACACCTTAGGCCAATTTTGGCCCATTGTGTTACCACGTAGCGCAGGAGAGACCATGGTTATTCGTGGGATTCGAACCCACAGTCTCTGGGACGGTAGGACAGTGCGCTAACAACTGAACTATCAGAGGCCCCTAGTTCTAAATGTTACTGCTCAAAATATTCCTTCGGAAGGCACTTTATTTTTAATTTTTTTTTTTTCAGAAAGCAGAACATGTTTTCTTAACTTATACAAAAATTTTTTGAAATTACCAACAATTTTTATGGCCAGGAGAGTGTTTCCCCCTGAAATTGGGGATTTTTCGTTTTCAAAATCAAAAAAAAAAATCAAATTCTACACCCTGTTGTTCAAAATATTCCTTTTAGAGGCACCCTGTTTTTATTCTTTCTAAAAATCAGAATATGTTCGCTTAGTCTGGATAAGTTTTTCGAACTCTAGGATTAATTTTACGGCCAGGAGAATATTTTTTGTGAAAATAGATTTTCTTTTTTGTTTGTCTTTTCAAAAATATCAATTTCGCTTCAAGGACGGATAAAAATTACAATTAAAAACAAAAATTCATCAAATCAAAGGGATTATTTTATTAAAATTACAAAGTAAAGCTTAATTCTGAGAAATCATTAAAAATTCTCAAGCCATTGTGGAATCTACCAAAAAATTTTCCAATAATTTTGCTATAAATGAAACTGAGAGGAGAGAGGGTTTCGTTTTCGCGGATTGGGTTCCCCTACTACAACGTCAATCACATCCCCATAATTTTTGACTCAATTAATAAAATTCACATTTATGAGGGCAAAAATGAAAATTTAATTTATTCCGATAAAGAAAAATAAAATTAAAATTTAAATGAAATTTTATGAAAATAAAATTTTATAAACAGGCATTCCCTACCGCTAGCTACCTTTGCTTGATCGGGATATTTTCTGACAATAATCGCTTTACCCAATACGTGGAGGGGGGAGGGGGAGGGGGAGGGAAAGATATTCATTGGTGGTGGGAGAGAAAGGGGAGAATGAGGAGAAAGGCTTTGTTGTTCATCATGTCATCCCAAAATATTTTCGTAAGCTTCAATTTTCAGGATTTCATGTTGCTGGTTATTTTTACCAGGTAACATTTTTGTTATTTTTTAATTAACGGCTAAACAGCATTAAAACCCTGATCAAGGAGTTTTGGTAAATGGGAAAAAATAAAAAAAAAAAAATAAAAAAAATTAAACAAAAGGCTCCCTCTCAAATTAATTTTTATTTTTTATGTTTTATTCCAAGGTGTAATTTTTCATTTTTCGTTGATGTTTTTTGACCAAAATTAATAATAAAACATTAAAACAATTATTTTATATAAATCCCATTTATTCCGATTGTGGGAAGGGAGTAAAAGACAAAAGCAATGGGGTATAATATGAGAATTTATGAAATATTTGGCTTTTGTCTAATTTTCTAATCGTACCATTGTCATTTAATCGTTTGGCAATCTTCTCCTATATTGCGAGCAGGCCTTACATGAAATGGTTTTAGACCAGATTTGTAAAATAATTAATTACTTTTGCAATAATTACTCCTATCATTACCATTACCATTTTCAGTAATGAATTACTTTAAAATTATACCATTACCATAGTAATTTTTGTTCAATTAAATATAATTTTAATTCCATAATGATTTTCTAGTTTCCAATTACTTTTGTCTCTTGTGAAAATTGAAGAAATAAAGAATTTAAAAATTAAAACAAATTCCAATTATCCGTAATGGATAATGAAAATGATAATTACAAAATATCCCTTTTTTCTTATAGTTACCTTATCTACTTATCTGTTATACTTTGATTTTTGCTACATATTGAAATGCTAAAAATTCCATTACCATTACCAGAAAATGGATTATCAATACCAAAATGACTTCAGCTAATTTTCGTAAGGACTACAGGCCAATTAGTATCTTGCCCTATTTTTCGAAACATTTATTGAAAAAGCCATACCTCAACAAAATAACTGACTAAGTTAAATCGATATGAGCTACTGTCCTCTAGCCAAATTTTGTTTCGGAGGGGGTCACAGTAGTCTTATACCACTCTTTTCTTTTGAAAATATCTGAAAGCGTCCGAAGTAGCATAGACAACAAGATAGAGCCATTATTCTTGTGCTGTTGGATTTTTCAAAAGCCTTTAAATCTATCGACAAAACGATATTTTCCTCGCTAAATTAAAATCAGAAATTATATTATGGATCGTCACCAATTAGTTTGTCTCTCTGATCGTATAAGGCTATCATTTGGGGTGTTACAGGGTGTGAAATAAATCAATACCTTAATTATGTATTTTAATGGGATAAATGCAATAATTAAAATTATAATTCTAGTAAAACTTAGACTATAGAATTATTAACAAAAACAATATCGAGATATTTAAAAGTTTAAAAATTTTGCGGGTAATATTTAACATAAAACTGACCTAATCTGACCATGTTACCAACCTGCCACACCTGGGACACATATTTGGGATTATCAGGCAATTATGGAATTCTTTTAGGGGTTTATCAGTAAAGAGTCTGGAAATATTTGGTTAAAATCAAAGTTATGCCGCTCGTCGCATCTGGTTTCGATGTCCATCTACTAAGTTTCTTAGGGCTTACCCATATAACGACTCTGTGCTCGTTTTATGTACAATTTACAATGTAACACATTATGGTGTTACCATACATTAGACGTATACTTGATATGAATGTAAAGAACATCGGACTTATTAATTAGAGATCATCTAATATGACAAAACAAAATTCCTACCATCAGTCAGGATACCGTGATTCAACTAAACGAGTATACAATCAAGAAATTTTTATCTAAACTGTGAAATACCCTTTCAATCAGGTCTAGAATTTCAAAAAGGCGAGAACCTATTTAAACGGATGTATATAGGATAGAAAAGTGAATGATATCTCTGCATTTTAGGAAATTGGAAAATTTAATTAGGAAAAATCTCTATGACTGATTTCCAGGTATGAATCGATTTCTGTATGTTTCATTACAAATAAGATGAATTTAGAAAAGTACACTAAAACTTCTACAGGATATCCTCATCGAATTTGGTGACTATCAATACGGTGAAAATTTTGAAAATATCAGCAAGGTAATATTGGTTTAGGCAGAAAAGATTGCAGAAGGGTTGTAGGGACGGTCACAGGACATAACACATATGCAACAAATATCTGAACACCCTAGGGATTATCAGCGATTCAGCGTGTCCTTCGTGTGGGAAGGATGAGGACAGTATGGAACACTTCCTCTGTAACTGCTCGGACTTCTTTTGCGCGCACATAACGATGTTTGGCGCTAAATGTAATGAGAATGGAAGACTTCAATTCTCAATATCTATCGGATGTTCTTAGTAGTTTCGTCAAGATGACTAAAAAATTCGAATAGGGTAGGGGACGATTGCAATAGACCGTGGTCTAAACGCTCTAAACGCTAACGCCTGACCCTTTCTTTTTAATAATAATAACGTAATAATGGCAATTCAAGTATTAAAACATTTTAAGAATTGATTTAGAATCAAAAATATTGAAAGTTTTGCCATGACTGAACTGACCTACTATTGATGATGGGTATAATGCCTCAATAAAATATTTCGACTATAATTTAACGTATCAAATTATCCCCGCTGGGAGTATTAATGAGTAATTCTAATGTGATTTATTTAATTGTCATTACTATAGTAAGGCTAATGGTAATCCAATTTAAATTGCATTACTTGTAATTGTAAAGTAATGCATCTATCTACAATCAACAACTTGTCTTCGAGCAAAACAATAATTATAATAATAATAATACCAAAAATGATTTTAAGGGTTGTTTTAATAACAAAAATGTTGAGAACCGCAAAAGTCTGGTAAAACTTTATACTAGCGATGAGGAACCGAAGCGGAAACGGAGGTCGTGATACCTAAAAAAAAACAGGGCTAATTTAGATAAATATCAACTCCATAAAGTCAGGTAAAAAGAGGAGTAAAGTTTGGTAAAAAGTAATTTTAAATAAATTACAAAACTCTTGTACACCATCTCCCAGAACCCATAACCCTCGACGGTGACGAGAAAACCAACGGCCAAAAGTAGACCGATGGGCAGCAAAATTTTGGTGCCAGGAAAATGCGATTCAGGGAGAAGAAAAATGATTTATTCGAGTATCAGGTGAAATCCCAAAACAAAAATATAAAAATATAAAAAAAAAAACACTACCTATCTATTTTCCCGAAAAGTTACTTTTCAGGGGTAATTTTTTTTTTTTTTTCTTCTTATCCTACTTAACCTTAGCCCTTCAGATCGGACCAAAACAAAAAACAAAAAAAAAAAAAAATAAAATTCCGTCTGTCGTTGCCTCTCAACCACAAACCTCTCCCCTCCCTCCCCCCTACCTTTCTCCCCTTCTACAGAAGGGCCACATTGCATTAGGAAAAAAAAAAAAAAACAGAAAAACAAAAAAGGTTTTGAAGGGCCACACACCACTTTTTGAGTGCAGATTGCAGTTTTTCATTGAGAATTCACTTGAAATAAAAACAAAACAAAAACAAAAACGACGTGTGGTAGAAAACTTACATAAACCTTTCTTCGCCTCCGAAACGAAATGGACCTTTATACCTTTCAGTGCCCTTAAGAGAGAGAAGAAAAAAAAAATAAAAATAAAATGTGCCATAGTACCGAAGGTGAAACCGTTCTTTAGGCTTTCTGGTGGGGCTGTGGCGAACAGTAGTAGTAGGGTTAGAAGGGGGATATACGAAAGGTGGATAGGGTGAGAAAAGGGAAGGGAGGGGGGGCAGGTATGGGGGGGAATATGCGACGGACACAAATATCTGCACGTATGGCAAAGGTTTCCTTAAAATCTTCCACCAGAAGATACTTAGGGTTGGCGGCAAGGGCAAAACCTCAAAGCCCTTACATACGTGTGTATGTGTTAAAAAAGAAAAAAAATAATAAAAATAAAAATAAATAAATAAATAAACAACAACACAAATAAAAAAAATAAAACGGTTGAAAATGTGCCTGCAAGGCTATGAGAAGCACTCACTTCAGGTCCATGTTTTGTGGTCGCGGGAATGTAAGTGGGAGGTAAGTGGGTTTTGGGGGGTAAAAAGGTATGTTCAAGGGTTAACAATTTTTCCTGGAACCTACACAAAACACACAGGAATATAAACACTCCGGTGAGTTTTCAGGTATAGACCGAGTGTGTGTACAGCAGAGGCAAAAACACCCTTTTCGAACCTTTCGAAGCGGTAATTGAGATGAGCCAGCTGTAAAAGAAATATTTCGATCTTAAATGAATCCCTTCGCAAAAATAAAACAAAAGCCATTCCCCTCAGTTGCTTTCAAGTATATTTTTTAATAAACTCTTTCCAATGCGGGTGTTGTTTACGATTTTGTTTTATCCTGTTTATATATTAATATTATTGTTTTTATACATATTGCTCTACCTTTTGACCCTTTGACCTATCCTACTTATGTCGCTTCTCTCACATCCATCACTGGGTTTTACCCTACACTATTTAAAATTTTGCTACTATGTCTACAGCAGCTGATATCCTCTATTACATTACAAAAGAGGGGAATGGGGACTTATAAGATTTTACCATCCCCTTTTTGATTTTATTTTTGCCACCCTCCCCTCCCCCATTTCTTTTTTTTTTTTTTTTTTTGACTGTGATTCCCACACTCTGATCATGTCATACCCTACCATAAAAATAGTCGCAATCGTCGTCACCGTCGCCATTGCTGACGCCGCCACCGCCACCACCACAGCATTCGAAAGGGTTTAAAGAAACTGCAATATGCCCCCCCCCCCCCCTCCCCTCCTCCCACCCACACCAACCCATTCTCCGCCTACTCCCTGCCACACTCATCCTCTTATAGAGCTTATTTCACGGAAGATTGTAATCTAGCGATATTGACCTAGGCAACTTTTCTGCCACCCTTATATCTCAATTCCCCCCTCTTCCCCTGCTCACCCTATTCACAATCCCGTCTTGTTTATAACCTAGAGCCTGCTGAACCTTACAAAATCAGAAGCAGAAATAGAATCAGAAGCAGCAGCAACAGCAGCAGTAGCTGGAGCCTCAGCATTCCGAGAATACCCTGCAGAAGTAGTAGCAGCAGTAGCAGCAGCAGTATCAGCATTCAACCATCGACCACCACGACCTTCTCCATCCGTCCAAATACCTCTCTATCTCAATTTCGTATAAAACCCCTCGCCACATCATACCATTCCCCAGCCTTCCTTTAGACTATCCCAAAAAACCACGTTCCCTCCCCCCTCTATTTCAACCAGGAACCATCACCACCCACCACCCCCCTTTGAGAGCCTATTTCCTAGGCTTAATTGCATTTTTTGCTCGCTTTCATTTTGTGCCCTCTTTTGCCCATCATTTACTTCACTTGGAAAGGGATATAGGGGAGTATGAGGGGCGGGAGGGAGGTAAGCCAGTGGTAAAGGGCTTTTTTCTTCTCTCTCTCTCTCTCTCCATCTGACTCCATCCCCCACCCCTTCTCTCATTTCATCCATCACCCGCAGAGTTCTGAATGGCTGTTCTTTTACTTGTACACAAATCCGCTGCCAAATGCCGGCAATTTTAGCTCCCATGAGAGATATGCTACTTCAGCTGAATGTAGCTACTACGGATTTTTCTGCTTCTACCTGTGCGTCATTTATACCCCTCCCCATTCCCACCTTACACAATTCTCATCCTACCATTTCAAGTCAGGAGCCGTCAAACTGATTGCAGCCCTTGTACAGTTGTCATTGGTTATGTTGAATACGAAAGGTTTAGAGAATGGGTGGATGAAGGGGTGGAGAAAGGGTTGAAAAGGGGATGTAGAGGGAGATGGGGAGGGGGAAGGATGCCTAGGAAATGCAACGTAAGATAGATGGTGATGTTTTAATTTTACCATTTTCATATCTCATGCTATTCCGTTACGAGGCCCCTAATAACCTCAGCCCTCTACCACTCCTTCCTCATATCAACCCTAGAAATGTTTTTTTTTTTTTTACCACGAATCTGCCCTTTTAGCTTGGTATCCCCAAGATTCTTTATTATTTTATTTTTGTGTTTTTACAAGGACGCGATGAAGAAACGAAGGAAAAACGCTGTAATGAGGGTGAAGTTTTTGTTATATATACTTTTTTTTTTTTGTAATATTTTCCTTAAGAAAAATTATTCATTTAAAGGCTAATGGAGTTATATTACACTCTAACGGTAATTCCCTAATGGTTCAAGAAGTAAAGAAGAAGCCTTAACAGTGGACAGATGGTTATAGGGTGTAGGTGGGGGAAGTAAAGTAATCAACTCTTGATTAAATTTAATGTAGGCTCCTAGTTATCTCCCATCCCATTTAAGCTAATTCAAGTCCTATCCAATTTGATGGAAATCTTCTTCAGGTAATTTAAGGCATAGACTGGACATTTGGTGGTATACATGAGAAAATTTAAATACCCTTCTCCCCTCAAAATCCCCTGTTCATAACAAAACCCTTGAGAAAATCCCCTTTGGGCTATCACAAGGATCCAAACCTCAACCGTAAATTGGCTTTGAATTTTAGTTGAGGTATGGTTTAATTAGATTTACTCTGATATCAGGTAGAAACCACTTAACGCACATTTTTAGAATTAAATCAAAACATATTAAATAAATAAAAATAAGTAAAATATTTTATTACGATAAATCAAATTTTTTAGGTATGGTTTCGAAAATTTTAAATTTTATTTAAATAAAGCAATCACCTGCGAGATGTGAAAATTTGCAATGAATTTAATTCGTATTTACGATTTTCAAGTTTTGTAGTATCACAAAATTGCATATATATAATTTTTGGCCTCTGGTTTCAATCCTAAAAATGTATTAAAGTTAATTTAAAAACGATTCACCATTTGAAAGTAACAGAATTTCACCTGGTTCATCTGATTGTGTGTAATTGTTTAGAAATAAAACAAAATACAACAAATTCTAAATCTTAAAACAAAGGACAACAAATTCTAATTCTAGTAAATTTAAGTTCTTAAGATTTTACTCTTGAAATGTTTGAAAAATAAAAGGGTATAACTTTGTAATGAAAGATCCGATTGATGTCTTTTACACCTCGATAGATAGAGCTAATTAGAGAGGCTCACTCTTTATTTTGTCGAGATATTTTAGAAGATCTGATTTAATATTTTAATTGCCAATTATTAATCTATAGAGCAATATTTTGTTACCTCAACACTTGTGGTTTTATCGAAATATATAAAACAAGTGAGAGAAAGTCAACGACGACGGACAAAAATTTATGCAGATCTGTATCTTTAAAAGAGGACATATTCAGAAAATTAATTTCTTGTATATGCAGGCAAAAAACGAAATACCTTTTTTTTATCATAAAATGAATGTTTTACTTCATCTCGAATAGTAAAAATTTTATTTATTTTATCTGTTAAAAACTAAACAACAAAATTACGAATAGAAAAATTATCTTTACCTTTAACACAATTTCACAATATCCCTTTCCACTATACCCTTACAGTCACAATCCTTCCAGACAAAACTACTGCCCCTTCCGGGGGAAAGGGGCAGGAGGGAGGGTTGCTTAAAGTTATAGGGCTAAAATTAAGTACAGTACCATAATCCAAAATCTCATAAATATTTTATGGTATAGTTTGTAGATTCTGTGCCAAGGGAAAATGGGTAAAAGGTATAGGTATGAGGGGGATAAGGGGAGGGGGTGGGGGGCGAAAGGGGTTTTCTAAGTGTATGAAGGAAAGAGGACAGCAAATGTTGGTGGCGGTGGTGGAGAAAGGGAAAAAGGGCAGCCTATAGCAGAATCTTTGCCAAAATCCGTTTAATTATGGAGGCGGTGATAACTGCTGCTGGGACATACACCCAAAATACCTTCAGGGCTGAATGTGATTGCCACAAATATTAATAAATTTCAACACCTGGAAACCCTTTTTGCTGGAAGGGTTATAGCAATAATTAAATGCAATCATCAATTACATTTTCATAGCAATTTGTTTGTTCTCAATTTCTCCCTTAAGCATTTGCTTTTTTGTATTATCCTTTTTTATGAGACTATACAGGGAATGATTCGTAAAGAAATTGTTTCAACATTTACAAATCGATTTATTTACAATTGTTTTGTGATCAACATTTACAATCGGCAATTCTTTCGTAAAATGTCTCCTTCATCAACTGATTAATTTAGAAAGTCTAGGTTAGGTTATGTTGCTGTGGCTGCCTAGAAAGGCACACTTAGGCCAATTTTGGCCCATTGTGTTACCACGTAGCGCAGGAGACCATGATTATTCGTGGGATTCGAACCCACAGCCTCTGGGACGGTAGGACAGCGCGATAACAACTGAACTATCAGAGGCCCCTATAGAAGGTCTAAATAACTAAAAATTTCGCTACTCAAAACAGGATCAAAACTGTGCATTCATCAAAATTGGGGTCACTCTTGAACAGCTTAATTTTAAACCTTAACACGTTCCCTCTCAGAAATATTCAACGAAATCAATTGTCGCATGTTGGAACCCCTCTTTACGAATCAATCTCTGTATTTAAAAATAAAATTATTACAAAAAACAAAAAAATGGCAAATTCGTCTATTAAAACAAGAAATGAACCATGCAAAAAAAAATCGAACATTATTGTAGTTTTTAACCTATTCACCTATTAAACAGATCCACAAAAGAGAAAAGGGTAGGTAGCAGTTAACCTTGCAGCAATATAAAGGGCACAAGTATCACGCATCATCGCGAATATGGGATAGAAATTTTTTACCTGTGTATAAAGCATGTACCGCAACATCAATCAGTCAAGCGCTTTTCGGGTTAACAGGCACGATATACGTTTTAGCCCTTATAAAGGAAGGTAGGCAAAAAAAAAAAAAATAAAATAAAATAAAATCCTGTAACACAACCAAACCCCACAATACCTCGTGTTTTGGGGTAGGGGGAAAAGAGAGAAAAGCGCGTGCAGGTTCAGATAAAAAAGGGTTGTTGTTGTTTTTTTTTTTTTTTTGCTTTTTCCTTTATATTTTGGTGTCAGATGTGGGGTTGGGCGATGGAGAATACGCAAGTACGAATACAACAACACAACAGCTATCGCAGTTTACCCCAACTATAAAAAAGGAAAAACAAAAATACAACAAAATCACGTTCCTCTCACTTTAAGCTGAGATTTTTTTTTTTTTTTCAAATGTGAGATATGACACCAAAAAGGATATAGGGCCATAATACTTCCTTTTCATAGGGAATGAAAAATTCTTTTATGTGTCACGGCTCTGAGGGAATTTATGTGTCACAAACAAAATCCACCCTTAACTTTAGCCGGTATCAACCTTTTCCCCACCATCATCACTACCATACCCCTAGCACTAAACTCCACACTCCTCCCCTCCCTCTCACACACCCCCCCCCCTTCCCTACCCCTTCCATAAATCTGGTAGTAAGGTGAGAAAGTTAAGCAAACATTCACAAAACCACCCTATTCGAAAGGTAAAAGTTAAAGATTACGAAAATGAGAGAAAATCATGGGATTAAAGAGTATGGGAGAGGGGATTGAGGATAGAAGAGGGGAGCAAAGAAATATTTTTGAGACGTGTCGCAAAAGTTTACCTGAGCTGATTTTCATGTGCACTGAAATGCTCCATATGACCTACCATACAACCTGACATCCTCCCCTAAACCTCATCCATGAAAACACTTTTTACGCTAGTCAAGCCATCATCAAGCAGAAAAGGTGCACAACGCAAAGGCGTTCTCGACTTAATTTGAATTTTTGAAGAAGTTTATGACGACAACGACAACGACAACGACAACGACAACGACGACGACGACGATTTTAATATGATGATACGATTGGCTACGACAGCAAAAAAAGATAGGTCATATCCCCCCATCGTCGTGCATTTATATGAGCGAATGCAACACTCAAAATGACTCGATAGAAGAATTGCTCTAGAAAGAGGAAGGGAGGGGGATGAGGGGGTGATATGTAAGGGTAGACCGATTTATATTATTTGATTCTATCAAAGCAGTTCTTCCGAAGTGCAGACGTATCCAAAGATGTACATATATATGGGGTTGGTATATTTTCTTTTCCATATAGTGTAACCCATTTGGAGGTCATAAAATAGGATATTCCCTTTGAAATTTTGCAATATTAAATTTATTTCGAACTAAAATGGATTACGTATACCCATCCCCACCAAAAAGAATTCTATTACTATTTTTTGGGGATTAAATTTAAAAGAATATTAGGATAGATTTCGAATGACTTTATATGACTTTCGAAACTAGAAAATAAACAAAAAGGTTTGAGGGTAATATACACCCTCATTAAATTTTTATATTTACATATCAAACCGGCCGATACCGGCCCCCTCCCTCATTTCTTAATACCTTCACCAACTATTTGCGTTATGCAATTTTATTAGGTAGTTAAAAACGGTTAACGATATTGGGGGTAAAAAACAAAATTTAAATACCAATTACAATTACTTTAAAAGTGAGCGAATACTAAAATTTTTTTTATATGTTTTTGGCTCACAAAATGAAACTGCACCGATGGGTAAAAGCCCTCATTTTGTACTCCCTATCTCCACAAAAAGCCCGCCATACCGCATCTCATACATTAAAACATATTTAAGGGGTTTTGTTAGGTTTTATTATTTTACCTATATAAAATCTATCTAGTGTTTGGCAGAGAATGATAAAAGTATATTTGAAATGTGTACTAGTGGAAATATTGGAGGATATAAAAGTATGGTATAATTTTATAGAACATTATGTTTCATATCGAATGTTTAGCCAAAAGTACAAGTACTAAAAATGATTGTTATTATTATGAATAATTTTGATAGAATGATTTTAAGTTTCAGCCTAATATAGTAATTAACCCCATACCGCCCACCCCTAAATCCTTTCCTGAATTTTCAACCATCCTAACGACAATTTAAAACCTTCGATACAACCGGAAGAATTTGTTTGTTTAGGCCATGGGGAATCATCACCACAGAACAATGCTGGGAAATTTGCAATTCCCCATATACACAATATCAAAATGCCTGTTTTACCCTTCCCTTCTCCACCTCTCTACAATCACTACTAACCCTAACTCCCAACCAATGGTCAATCTAGAAAGCATAGTGCACTATGACGACAACAAGGCGTAACAGCATACAGCTCTATCCCATTCCACCTATCCCTGTTCCAGTGAGAATCTCTTTCAACCCTTTTTGCAGAATTCACTAAAACTATATTTGCGCTATCCCTGAATGTTAAAGTTGTTGTAGAAGCGGGGGTATGAAGTGGGTTTAAAATGAAGGAAGGATGGGATATAAGGGCTGGTTGCATTCTTCTCTCATATTTGATGTTGTCCCTCTGTGACAGAAACACAGTGACAGGGAGGGGGGGTGGGGAGGGGGGTAGGTAGATAGGTAGGTAGGTAAGGGGTAGAAGTAGAGATAGGAGGGTTTGTAGGCCCTGTCGGCGAAGGCCTAATGTGTATTTTGTCATGTCCACAACAGAAAACTATGAAATTTTGCTTTTAATTACACGTCACGGAGGATCACACGGGACATATATGCGGGGGAGATTTACCCACTGGGGATATAGTAAAGTTTGGCAGGGGGAGAATTGGGGAAGGAGGGACATTGGTAGATATGGGAAGGGAAAGAAAGGAGTTCTAGGACCCTTTCCTCTAGGTGAAGGACCTTTTGTTTTGCTTTTTGGTAAACACTGGAAATTGCATGTGCATACCGACAGAGGTAAAGAGAGAGAGAGAGAGAGAGAGGGATTGGGAAGGGGGTGGATGAGGTATTGGCTATGGCTAGGCCCATGATGCTTTCCTGGTAAAACTGCATATATATGCACCTCCCCTTCCCCCTTCCTCTCCTTTTCTGTGGGCTTTAATGGCGGTTGAAGGTGGTACGAGGACGGATTGCGCTTTAGAGAATTTCAGCCACAGAGGCTCTATAGGGTGCTCCTCTGACATCACAGAACAACATTTTATGGCAAGGGACCTCAACGAATAAACTCAATCTCCTAACCCCACCCCACCCCTCCCTACCTCCCACCCTAACTCTCATCATCCTCCACCTCTTCCCAATCCTGACACTGAATTGTGGATCAGGGGGAAGGGGTGCTTCGAACCGCAAGCTTTTAATAAACCATTGGGAAGAATAAATGTTTGTTCTATAGGGTAAAATGAATGCGATGCTGTATTACAGCCTAACTACTGCCAGTGATGTCCTACAGCTCCAATGTTCCACCGATAAGTAAAATGTAAGGGCAGAAAATGTATGTTTACCGCATTGGGGAGGAGGGGGATATCAGAAAAGAGGAATGAGAGATGAATCCTTTTAAACGGATGTTGTCTCCTATTACCAATTTATATGACTGTCTCGACTGGGTGGAGTCCACTTGTAATTAAGCTGTGATTACTTTTTTGTTGTCACTCACAACCCCGGCCCTCATTCGCTTTCATCACCCCCATCTCATCTCTGACCCTGTGGGAAAAGAACTTTTGGTTCCACATATAGGCAATATAAAATCCAGAAGACTCTCATTTTATCCTTTGATAATTATCCACAGATATGGTACCCTTCTGACTATAATAGGCCCTCTTTGGGGTGGGGGGTTGGGAGAAATGGGAAAGGATAGGCGACACAAATACAGGATAATGTCAACTTTGTGATTTTTATTACAGTAATCAACTCGAATGTGGCCAGCCAGTCGGCCGCCTATTTTAGCCCCTAAATGCTGCCAGAAAAGCACTTTGGATCTGTATAACATCTGATTTTGGTGTAAAATATTGAACACAGTACCCTATAAAGTAAAAGAAATACTCTTCCCAGAAAATTATTAATGAAATTATGCTAACGATCGATCCCTTACAATAATTGCATAGCTCCACAAAACAAAGCAAAGCAAATCATTTCGCTGTTTTGAAGGGCTAGTCCTTGAAATGGTGCCCTAAAATAGTAATTGATAATAATCCTAAAGAAAAGGGCAAATTTTCAGCATAGTTCTAAACGCTGCGACTCAAAATATTTCCTAGAGAAGCACCCTGTTTTTAATTTTCTCGGAAAGCAGAACATGTTTCCTTAGTTTGAGCAAAATTTTATAAATTACTAACAAATTTTATGGCCAGGAGGGCATTTTACGTGACAATAGAATTTTTCACCTTCAAAATCCAAAAAGTCAACTTCTACACCCTGTGGATCAAAATATTCCCTTGGGGGGTACCCTGTTATTATTTCTTCTAGAAAGAGGAACATATTCCCGTAGACTGGATAAAATTTGGGAACTCTGGGATTTGTTTTACGGTCAGAAAAGCATTTATTGTGAAAATAGATTTTTTTTTCGTTCCCCTGTGTGTTTCTTTTATTCCCTGTGGCTCCGAATTTTCCCTCAGGACCTATCCTGATTTTATTTTTTTATGAAAGGGCAATATGTTCCCTTAGTATTGGCAGCATTTCAGAATTTATAAATTTATGTCAAGGTCGGGACAGAATTTTTTCCGGTAAAAAATCTCTTGTTTTTTAGAAAAAATTGGCCTCTCATGAGGTAAATGTTGATAACTTGGCGAATATAACTCCGATTTTACCATAGATGGGGGCCTCTTGTAGCTCAATTGCTAGCGCGCTGTAAGCTACCGTTCCAGAGGCTGTGGGTTCGAATCCCACGCATAATCAAAAATAGCCTAAATGTGCCTGTTAATGAAGGGCGTTGTAGACGAATGATAACAGGCTTTAGTGGACGGAATTAAAAGATTTTGATAGCGATATGTGGTTCCAGCAATATGGTGCTGCGCAACATACAATCGGTAAATCGGTAACTTTACTACAAAAACAAAAAAACAAAAAAAAAAGTGGGTGAGGGATTGTTCTTCATTTTGATGTAACTGCATGCGAAAAATGCATTCATTTACAAAAACAAAAACAATTTAAAAGCAACCGAAATCTAAGCATCGTAGCAAAACGAAATGAAAAATAAAAATACGGGCCTAGAAAACCAGTGGCCAGAAATTGTAATCTTGACCAGCCAACCAAAAAGGCAAACAGGCCAACGATAAAATCTTTATTAAAACCGAAAAGTCCTTTGGCGACCACAGTTTTGTGGGTACACGGACTGGGAAACGAGCAGCAAAAATTGTCGAAGAATGAAAGGATTTTTGAGCTTTTTATATTTTCCATGGTGCCAGGTGTGGGGTTTGGTTGCCTGTGACGAGAAGGGGATGAGATGGTGTGAAGGTAGGAGGGTCAGAATTTGAGGGGTGGGAAAGGGCATCTCTCTTAAACAGACGGACGGACGGATAGTATGCCGCAAACAGACACAAAATTTTCGTTTTTCTTTTGTTTTTGTAACTTATCCAGTTACATTGCTTTACTTTATATTTTATTTATAGTTTTTTATATTATTTGTATAGTACTTATTTATAGAGGGTTTAGGGAGTAAAGGGATAGGACTACAAGTGGCCACTTAACTTTCTTCCCCTTTTTGTATTCAGGATATGATCTTTGTAGCAGAAAAATAAAAATTAATCTATTTCTTTCCAACAAAACCTCAACCCAACCGCCACCCCCACCCCCACCCCCACCACTCTCCTCACCCTACTCTTCCGGCAGCGCTCTTATCGCTCATCCTGCCCCCTCCACATCACCCAAGCCCTAGAAATGCTTTGCATTCGTGTACACGTAGGAGAACAACATCCGTAGTAGAGGGGAAATGAAAGAGGGAAGGGGAAGAGAGGAAGGACGGAAGGAATGAAAGGGGTAAAGCGGGATAAGGCTAGGAAAAAACTTTTTCCATCATCTCAAGTGGATAATTAAATGTTGCCTCTTGTGCAAGGACGATTTAAATTTTAATTTTTTTTATATCGGCTCTTTTGTTTCGCATTGGCGGTAGAAAGAAGAAAAAATTTTTATTTTTATTTGAATAAAAATAAAAAAAATAAAAATTGAGGTATATATGGGAATATGTAAATAATAAAATAACAAATCAATAAAAATTCAAACAAATAACTCAACCCAAAAGTTTACATGTTCTCAATTAAGTTGAGTGGAGGGGAAAAACCGAACCAGCCGTTGCCACTCTAGGTGAACAAAAAAAGTAAATAGTCAAAAAGCAGGTTAATGTAAGTAGAACCACCACCCCAGGTGATACTGAAGATAATTTCATTTTTTTTTTCGCTCTCCTATTTTGTTTACTTTTAATCAACTCACCTTCAATATTTTCCGTTGTGTACCTTTTCCACAATTTCTCTTTTATTGTTTTTCTTTTTTTTTTTGTATAAGGAAAACAGAGGGCCTACGGTAGATCAGTTGTTAACGCGCTGGGCTACCGTCCAAGAGGCTGTGGGTTCGAATCCCACAATAACCAGGGTATTCTACTCTACGAACACAATGGGTCAATGAGTGCAATGGACAAAATGTCTGAGCGCTCGAGGCTGCACGTTCTTGCCCACTCCAATAATAATAATAATAATAATAATAATAATAATAAGGAAAACACCGTGACCATACACTGAATATACTTAAAAATATATAAATAGAGGTTTTTGGGGTCACTGATTGTGCATCGGTAACATAAATTTTTAAAAATTTGCAGAATGTTGAAATTTTATAATTATTCACCGTCATTTTGAATACGCCATTTTGAAATTCTGTACTATATAGACATAAAAATTAATCTATATTTTAAGTTAGACTATTTAGTATCTTTGATTAAAAAATTAAAGATATTGAACTAAGTGTTTAAGCGTAATTAATTAACAAACATCCAAATGTATTAAAATTATATAGAATTACTTGGTGTACTTTCGCCCAATAATAAATTAAAATTACAATATAATAAAAATCTCTAACAGGGCTATAAGTGATTGATAGTTGATATTATAAACAGGTCAATAACTTTTATTAAATAAAAATATTTCAGCAAATTTAATATGCGTGCTTCTATTATACGAGTATAATTCGATAAGTTAATAAGTTTTTGTATTTACCATGCAGTAATTTTAAATGCAACACTGTTGCCATCTATTTAATAGCTACTGGCTAATACTAGGCTACTGCGAAATTTTATACAAGCTGCTTCATTTAATTTTCGAAGACCAGCACGCATTCATGCTCGAAATTAATGATAGAAAAACTTCTATTAATTAAATTATCGCTCAAATATGTTCTGTCTGGATATTTAAAATAAGTTAAATGACCTTAAATTTGTATATGAATAGTTTTTAATAATATTTCCTACTATCAGAATGTCATAGTAAATAATATTTTTGAAAAAAAAAACAAAAATTACTTATATATAATTGCCCTAATTTATATTACCTTCAACTATTACGATTATAATTTTTTGTTTAGTGTACGTCCAGAAAGATGTTCTCACTACGTAAAAGTAAAAACTGAAAGGTACCCCCCGAAGGATTTTAAGGATAAAATTTTGTGTAATAGTTTTGATGTGAGACAACCCTAAAAATTTTTAGATATGAAACAATTCGTTGTTGCTTTTTAGTGTGACACTTTAATTTTGAAACTCTTTCAACCCCCCCCCCCCCCATCCCACCTACTCCACCCTATGTCCCTTCTTTCCCTTCCCCTTCAACCCTCTTAACATATGCAATTAGCAACTATGAAAAACTTCTTTGTTGGCTCCTTTAACCCTCTCCCGTAGCGCCTAAACCCTCACCTCAACTGTTCTTATTCCCTTCATATCCCTTGAAACCGCTGCGTTCTCTATTTGAATGATGCTATGTTAGATGGATAGACGGGAAGGTAGTTAAGGGAGGGGTACGAGGAGGGTATGAAGGGTGAGAAAGGAAGGGGAACTGTGTGAGAATCAGGCCCAGCATCCAGCAAGAGTACCAAAACCAGTTCATCTTAGTCGGGTGTAATTAAATGTAAAGAGCTTTCGTTTTACTGAGGTTCAAGTCACACGGGCGTTATGTGCACCACCCCCCCCCCCCCCCCCTCCATTCTATCCTCGCTTCCCCCTCCCTCACTGTATATTTTGGATGCGGGAATAGGTAGGGGATAGAGTTAAGGGAGGCTTTAGATTGCGTCGTCTATGCCTTCATGCCTGTCTGTCTGTCTGCTTGCGAAAATGCATTCAAACTGCAAAAGCAGAGAAATGTAGGGAACGAAAAGAAGGATAGGGGTGGGGGTGGGGGTGGATGGTGTGGAGGATGAGGAGAAAGGGGTTCCTGTGTGAAATTAAACTCCCCTCAACTTCTAGTCGTAGCCCTTGTGTATATGAACTTTTCTCGTTAATTATACTCTTAAATTTCACCCCCATGCCTTACTTGTACTAAAGCGACGATGACGACGACGACGACTGAAACGACGAGTTTTATATTTTATGTTTTTTTTTTTTTTTAATTTTTCAGGTTAAACGAATCATACATGAAAAAAGAGAGGTGGGTTCAGAAGGTTCAAAAATTACTTTCTCTCTAATACTTTAAATAGAACCCTCAGAAATTTTCTTTTAAACTTTCTTGATTCATTCATTTTTCGTTTGAACAGTTTAAGGAATTTTTTCGGGTAGGTAATTTTATAAATTATAAAATCAACTTTTTAATATGGTGAACGTTAAATTTGAATTAATTGGCAAATTCTCCCAATATCGATGTATGGTAATCTTCTAGAAAAAAAAAGAGGTGAAAAGAAAGAAAAACGTGAGATTAGTAATTATTAATTAAAATAATGACTATCCTGAGAAAAACTGGATCGGGATAAATCAGTTTTTAACAATTACAATTAAACTACGTTATTACTTTAGTTTAAAATATAAAAAAAAAAAACAAAATCGTTACCTTTATAACACCCCATCCCCTCCAACAAAAAGGTTAGTCATTGCTTAATTCAGTTGTATTTCTATCCCTGGGGATATGACAGAAAGTTAAAACATGAAAATTCACTTTTGCTTTAACCCCATTGGCCTCTACTTTCGTCCACATGATATGCGATGAATTTAATGTGAATTTGTAACTTTGTTAGTACCAATCTACCGCCCACTTCAAAAAACCTACATTAAATCGTCCCTCATCCGCCTATTCGCCTCCCCCTACCCTTAGAGTATTCTAGGGCATTTCTGAAGTTATATAGAGGACAAGAGGTGAAAGAGGGGGTGGCGAGACGGAAAGGGATTTTGATAGCCCAGGTGTCCCGCAAAATTCACATTTTGGTAAAGGTTAACAACAAAATTATTAAGGGCAGGACCTAATGGCTGTTGATGTTATACAGAGTCAACCAGCTGTACAAAGTTTATAGATGGGGATGGTATGAGCAAATAGGATTTTCTATCCAGCGAACTAACATATCAGGCGTACGGAAAATTTAACTAGAAGGTGTTATAGGCGCATATGTTGCAATTTATCCTGTTTACCCCACTTCTGACACCAATCCAGTAAAGGTGTGCAAATAGCCTAGAGGACCATATAAAATTAATTTAAATGGAGAGTGTTATAAGCATTGGGAGGTAGATTTAATGTATAATTTAAAATACTAAAAATATTTAACTAATAAATTATCAATTAATCATTTTTATCGTAGTAATTTTCTAACGTGTGCGCATATCCAAGAATTATGTCCGAGTATATAAAATAAAATAAAATTAAAATTCTGGGCATAAATAATTTGATTGATTGGATCTTTTCTGTTTTCTCGGGGTGTAATTTAAAAAATCAGTGCTTACCTCCCTCTTTCGCTCGTCCCCTGCCTCTCTATCACTCTCTCTTCCCATCAGTCGGCGCTTCTCGTTCGGTCCGGTGAGAATCGTTATTGTGCCGTTTCTTTGGATCAGACTGAGAAAAGCAAAAAAAATAGCGCAAATGTCACTCGAAAAGTTGTTTTAACTGAACGGTTTTTTTTTTGTTTTTGGGTTTTGGTTCAACTAAAATCAGTCGCGGGTGGTTTCCTCGTATTGTAAAAATTGTTTTTTTGCTAAATTGCACGTTTTTCTTGTGGGACTGGTTCTGTTTGATGTTTTGAATTAAAAAAAAAAAAACGTTGAACGCTTTTATTACAGTGCGTCGGCAACCATATCCCAGCGACTACTCGAAGACGAATGAACTTGATATTTTGCAAATAAAATAAAATAAAAAAAATCAGTGCTTGCCTCCCTCTTTCGCTCGCCCTCTGCCTCTCTATCACTCTCTCTTCCCATCAGTCGGCGCTTCTCGTTCGGTCCGGTGAGAGTCGTTATTGTGCCGTTTCTTTGGATCAGACTGAGAAAAGCAGAAAAAAACAACAACAAAAAATAGCACAAATGTCATTCGAAAAGTTGTTTTAACTGAACGGTTTTTTTTTTGTTTTTGGGTTTTGGTTCAACTAAAATCAGTCGCGAGTGGTTTTCGCGAATTGTAAAAATTGTTTTTTTTTTTGCTAAATTGCACGTTTTTCTTATGGCACTGGTTCTGTTTGATGTTTTGAATTAACAAACACGTTGAACGCTTTTATTACAGTGCGTCGGCAGCCATGTCCCAGCGATTACTCGAAGACTAATTAACTTGATATTTTGCAAATTTTTATAATTGGGCTTAAATTTCAGGTATTTTATTTTATATAATTTCACATGTTACATTTAATTATGGAATTCTATCTCCTTCTTATAACCATCGCAATCACGTTTACAGTGACCAATTCTTTGAAGCTTATTTTCTAACGATTCATTCAAACATATCGGCCGAAACGTTGACAATTTCGTGTTCGATATTTTCTCTGATCTCCTCTAACGTTGTTGGATTGTTAGCATAAATCAACAACTTAACGTAACCCTATAAAAATAAATCCAGTAAATCGCATCAATGGGATTCATTTATCAAGATTACCCAGTTACCGTATTTCCCTTTCAATTGTTTGACTAACTGTGTGGCATGTTGCACCATCTTATTGAAACCGGACATCGCTGATATTAAGGCCATTCAATTCTGGCCAAAAAATAGTCTTCCAACATGGTACGATAGCGAACTCCATTGGCCGTAATTATGGCGATAGAAAATATGGTCTTCGTATGGAAAATAACTCATATTTTGCTTATTGATAAAACCTTTAAGCTAAAAATATGCTTCATCGCTGAAGGTAATTTTTCGATTAAGAATTTCGTTCAAATTTTACCAGAGCCCAATCGAAGAAATTTCAGGAGCTTCAAATGTTCAAGAATTTTCAGTTGTTGAGTTAATTTAATCTTGGAAGATTGTAAGCCAACTTCTTTACACAAAATTCGTCACAATGTTGTTTAAGACAAACCGACCCGACTAATTTCGGCTAATTTCGAATTGAAACACTTACGGCTGCAATATTTTTGGATCTCATCCAATGGTGAATATTTGAATTTCGATTTTATCCACAGCCTGTCTGGTGGGACGATTATTACAATCGAAAATTGGAGTAAGCACTCTTAAAGTAGCCGTAGTAATTTTTAATAATTTCCAAACGTTGCTCGTTCGTGAACAAACCTTGAACAGAACATGAAAAACGTTCAAGGGTGCGTTCGTATTAAAATAAAAAAATGTTATATCCCTATTGCAAAATCCTTTACCTTTCATCAATCCCCGAATAATTATTCATATACCTTTTGAAATAAAATTTTTAAATTTTGTCAAATTGTCTGGCCCCATCAAAGAGGCGTTACCCCTTAAAAGCTTATTTTGAATCTACGTTGATTAATTTTATTTCTAATTCCTTAAATATCAAGTAATTTTTGTCCAGATAAGTTTTACAACTTTATTTCCTTGCATCTACTTTGAATAGATAAAATAATTGTGAAAATGATTTTAAATTACTTTTAAAAAAGACTCTCTTACCCATTTTAACCCAAACGAAGAAAAATGTTTAACAAGATTTTAAGGATTGTTTTGTTGCCTTTACATTACAAAAAAAAGCAAACCATAGAAAGTAAAAATTGTCCTCTTGAATATTTTTTTAATCAAATTTTCTTTCTCTGAGTACGGTAACAAGGCGCACAGCAGTAACCTACAGGGCATGCAAAAAATAAAAAAAATAAAAAAAGCGAAAATACAAATAAGGGCAAAAAAAAGGAATTTACCTTTACATTTTATTTAAAATAGGATTCTCGGGGAAAAGAGGCTGTGGAGGGGGTAACATAAAAATTCACAAGGCTAGGACAATTCGCCCCTACTCCATCCTTTCCAATTTTTAGGCCATCGACTGGCAACAAAAAAAAAATATTTCATTTGTAAGGCTTTACGTTTAAAATTTGCGAGGAGGGGAATGAGAAGAAGGGAAGGTGGAGAGCAAAAAGCGAAACATATTTTACATGGATGCGTTCATTTTAAAAGGTAAAATCACATGTGTATCTCACCATCATTACATGAATTGTTCACCTTTTGCCTCCTCAGGTATCGCTCGGGAAACTCTCAGCATCCATGCACCGTGATACGTTAAAATTATTTTTGGGAAACCATGTCCTTCCCTTCAAAGGCCCACACCTCCCGCCAGCCCAATCCTGCAGCTCAAAGTACAGTCACCCTTGTCGAATGATGAAGTTTTCAGGGTGGGAAGAGGGTGGATGGGATGAGAGGAAACAATGTGTCCCGGCATCCAGGCAAATAGTTGGGATAACTAAACAAGAGAGGTAATTAAGATTTTATCCATTCCATCTGCCGATGGCCTCCGTACGGCTAGCAAGCCCTTTCCTGAAGCAAATAAATAAATTTGATCATAGTTTTCGGGGGAGGGGGGCGGAGGTAGACAGACTCTAGAGAAAGTGGGTAAGGAGGGCGGGAAGGCTAAATTAGGGCGATACGGTGTACACATAGTTTTCAGTGGGTAGAAGTCTGAGGGAGTGTAGTCGGTGCCTAATAAATGGGGCTGATTTGCATACTTGAAAGTTTAGAGAGCAGAGATAACCCTACTATCATTTCCCACCTCCATACCCACCCTGCCCCCGTCCTCTTCGTAAACCCCCCAAAAATGTTCAAGGCTTCTTTAGCAAACAAAACTGAAGAGAGAATCGCATCGAAGTTGAACGTGCTCTGAACTCAACCAAAAAGGTGAAGGTAGGTAAAATTTTCCGTCCTCTAGTCCAAAAATAGATGATGTCGCAAGGGGAGGGGATAGAAGAGGGTCACCGGTCGTATAGGGCTCAGTGGATGCATACATTGACTAATAAATTTTACCCAACTAAAACTTCGCACATATCTTCTAGGCTTTCCGGAATATTTTGGGAACTTTAATCAGTCTCTCCACACTACCAATATCACCCGTGAACTGTACCTTACCTCTCTAGGAACAATTTGGGTTACAAAATGTTACAATTTTAATAACAATAATAGGCAATTAATAAAATTTTATGTTTATATCGAAATAAATCGAAAATTTACCCGTCTTGAAGTGAAATTGCAATTTTAAAGAGCGAAAAAATATCTACTTTCACAAAAAAAAAATACTCTCCTGTCCGTAAAAAACATCCCAGAGTTTAAAAATTTTACCCAGACTACGGCAATATGTTCCACTTTTAAGAAAAATTACAAGCATGGTACATTTCAAGGAAATATTTCGACCCACAGGGTGTAGAAGTTGATTTTTTTTGGATTTTGAAGGAAAAAAATTCCATTTTCACATGAAATGGTCTCCTGGCCTTAATAATTGTTGGTAATTTATAAAATTTTGCTTAGACTAAGAAAACATGTTCTGATTTCTGAAAAAATTAAAAACGAGGTGCTTTCCAAAGGAATAATCCGCTTTTTCATTCGAACGTTCAGAACCCTAACTAACAATTATTCAAATCGGCTAATAAATGACGGAAAAATCGCGTAACAAACATACAAAATGATATACCTTTTCCTATTTTTCTTATATCAGTTAAAAATGATTACTTACAGAATTTTGGGATCGCTGATTTTGAATTAAATATTTTTTCCTATATAAACTTTTAATCATAGAGGCATATCTTTCAGAAATTATCAAGTCAAGAGGTCTATTCATTTCGATCCCTACCACTCGTGGCCTTTTTACAGCCTCTTTCTCTTAATTTATAAAGCCGCTTACAATTCTGCAACACTTTAAAAAACAAAACGAAAATTACTCTTACTCGATGAAATGTTTGTTTCTTGATTTTAATCGCGGCCAACATAATTCTTTTTGAATGCAGGCAAAATTTAGCCTAGGCTCTACCGCACGATGGAATCTTATGAAATTTTGCCTGGCTATTCAACTTTTTTATCTGGTTGAGATATGCCGGACGATAAGGTGAATGTTGGAGAGGCACTCAGAAAAATAAATAATAATAAAAAAAAAAAAAAACTGAATAGAGTCATGCATACCTGTGGGTGCCTGGGTGAGATTGTACCTTAACCTCCTTGCCCAGTAGAGTCGCCGAGAAGACTTTTTCAGCCCCTTGATGCCGCGTGTGATGGGTTTTACCGATAAAATCTAAATGCGACCCATTCAGGGGGTAAAATGCTAATCGCTGGATAAATACTGTGCTGCGGTCGGCATTTTCAGTCCTCCTAAATGGATTGAAAATGGAAAATGTGGGGGGGATGAATTTGTGGAGTCCCACAAGGAACGGTGGAGGGGCATTTGTTTGCTTTTGCCTTTTCTTAAAATGTTAGCAAAAAAGGGGTGAACTGTGCTTGCTGATCGAATTGTTCAGATAAGGGCGGGTCTGTGGTCATGATAACGATGAAGGACTTCTAAAGAATTTGATTTTAAAACGAGAACTATGAGCAGACGGGGAGGGGGGGGGGGGGGGCAGTGGGGCAGTTGATATAAAACTTTCAAAACTAACAGCTGACTTCTATTACGATTAGCTGAAATTAAACTTAGAAATTGTATCGATATTTGCATTTCTCGAAAATCACTCTAACGATTTTGATAAAATTTACACAAAAGGGGTTTACAGGGAAATAAATTTGTAGGGTTCCACATGTTTTGCACTTTGTATGCAAAATTCTAACTCAATCAAGAATTGAAGATGTGCAAGTACGAGAGATAATTTCCCTAAATTATTTGTTACCTTTGAATTCAGTTGGGGTAGTAAAAGGGGTAGTTTTTAATATTTAAGAAATTATAAATGCCGTATTGGATCTACCAACTTAAATTTACAATAGTGTAGTACTACCGATCTATTAGATATCTAAATTAGGAAGAATTTGGAAATACTTAAACCGTTCCATAATTCTCAATTTGCCAACTCAATAGGTCAAATCGACAGAGATTACCTTGCACGGTCTAGTAGGAAAAAATGTGGATAGCTCTGCAGACCAGAGATATAGCCTTGTGCGCATTTCTAGACCTATACATGGTTCTTTGGATAATACTGGCTACTAATCAATACCTAGAGCTCTCATAAGCAGAGGGATAGATTCCTATTGCTAGTTTGATGCAATGCTAGTTGCATGATTTGATGCAATGCTAAGGGAACAAGACATCCCAACACCTCTGTGGAACACCTCTGGGCAAAACTTTTGTGAGCATTAAGTCTGTTAGGGGATATCCACCGGACGGTGTATAATCGCCATTGGTTTGGACCATAGTGACAGATGATCTCCTAACTAAGCTAAGTGTGCTTTGGATATGAGACCATTGGTTATGCAAACGACTTAACAATTATTGTCACTGGGATGTTTGATTTAACTGTCACCGGTACAGACTGCAGTCCCAGTGAGGACCACACTATTAATACCTCTAAGGATGTTCTTGTGCCCTTTACAAAAAAAAAGCTTTCCTTTCCACCATGAGTAAAAGCGATCTCAGCCTGGTGGTGGACTACCTATCTGGCCACTACGGGTCAAGATATCACCTATATATAAAATAGGTTTTGTCCATTAAAATGGAATGTCGACAGTTCACATCGTATGTGCCTGTACGGCCCTAGCTAGGACACTAGAAGAGGAACCTTTAGCAGGGAATTCCTGAGCCCTTGTTAAAATCCGAAACTCTTCTGTGAAGGACCTTCTAGCTACACTTAGGATAGCCGATCGTCTAGCTCACTAGTGAAGTTTTTGCACTATGGGATTACTTTAGAAAGAGCCTTACTAGTATTTACGATTAAATTTTTTATTTTATGACACATGAGGGGAAAGTACTAATTAAAGTTTTTATTTATTTATTTATTTATTTTATTTAGTTATTTCAAAATTTACAATATTTTACAAGGTAAGAAGGGTTTACATTCAGTGCTGGAATTTGAAATTCATTCATCTGTGTTATTTTATCTACGTGTGACTTAACCAGAAAGTGTAAATTAAGAATATTACAATTTGGGGAAAATTCAATAAAAACCCAGTGAATTTGTTTAACTATCTACTTACTATGATTATTGCCTAACTAATCCTACTTATTTGACTATACAATTCTACTATTACCGGGCGCCTGATTTATTACAAGCTGCCTGATTAGAGGGTTATTCGAATAGCCACATTTTTCGAAAAAATTTTCTACCATAATATTGAGTTTGACACTAACGGGTATAACATTAGCCCGACTATGTAATTTAAGGGTGGAGAAGTGCCAAGGTAGATTTAGCATCATTTTGAGTATTTTATTTTGCATGATTTGAAGTTTTTTTGATGTACGTGCACATTGAAACCAGACCGTCCCACCATAGAGCATTACTTTATTATCCAGGTTTAATGTTGATCTTCTGTTTATGAAATGATACATTATTTTAATCAGGAGGCTTATTTTGTTAAGAGTCGATAAGATATGCTTCGAATAAGTTAGGATCTTATCTAATGTGACCCCTAGGTACTTAACATTATCATTCCATGTCACTTTACTGCCATTTATGGTCAGGTTGTTGTTAGGTAAGTGCCTTAGATTTCTTTTACGAGTAAAGAACACGGCTTGGATTTTGCTAGGATTTATTTTTATTTTCCATTTATTAAAATAGATTTGTAAGGTGTCTAGCCAAATTTTGTAAATTATAGAAAATATGATTGCCTTCATCGTGTGAACTAAAGATAGCGGTATCATCAGCGAAGATGGACGACAGACAGTTTGGCATGTTGGGGAAATCAGCTGTGTATAAATTGTATAGTATTGGCCCTAGAACAGAACCTTGTGGAACTCCCGCAGTTATATGACTTACTTCGGAGGATGTGGAGCCTAGATACACTCGAAAATGTCTATTGCGCAGAAAGTCACGAAGCAATTTAGTCAGTGGAATTGGAAATTTGTAGCTCATCATTTTGTGTATTAGGGCTTCATGCCAAACCGAGTCAAATGCAGCCTGCACATCTAACAGAACAAGTCATCATAGATCTTTTTTTGTTCAAGATTTATTTTAATAGTTTTGGTGACCCTTAATATAGGATGGGAGGTATTATGGCCAGATCTGAATCCAAACTGTTGGTTTGGTAATATCGCATTTTCTTTGATAAACTCCAACATTTTCCTTTTATATAGCTTTCTCTAGTATTTTAGATAGATTGCTTAGGAGGCTGATTAAAGGCTAATTAAAGTTAAAGGATATAATTATAAAAATAATATCTTACTACATAAGTTTTAGGGTTTTTCCATAGTACAAATCTCTCCATGTTTCAAATTCTGACTCGCACTTAACCAATTTTTATACATAATATCGATAGATAACAAAAATCGCATATCGTTTTATACATTTTAAAGAACGTAGAACTAATTCAATTTCTCTATTAACATTAAATGTGTAAAATTAATTTTAAGCTATTTTTTTGTTGTGTTTTTTATTTCTATGTGCAGGAATGAGGTGCTAAATTAAAATATTAATAAATTCAACCACCCTATCTATAACAATCAAGTCCAGTTGTATACAATTTGAGAAATGTTTTTAATTACAACCAGAGAAATATGATAAAATGCAAATGAACGTGTCACAACCAAACGACCCACACACTTGACTTGTGATAAATTTGTTCCCATTTGCATCATCCCTTGAATACCGCCGGGTGTCCTCGGTTCTAGTGGATAAGGTTTCCGCACCAGAGAACCCCTCGAACCCTTAATCTGATCCTGGTCCAGTCCCATTCTCCGGGTTTCGATGAATTGGCCGGA
The DNA here is from genome assembly GCA_963969385.1 of Philonicus albiceps. Lineage (NCBI taxonomy): Eukaryota > Metazoa > Arthropoda > Insecta > Diptera > Asilidae > Philonicus > Philonicus albiceps. Next base: position 4,875,049 of record OZ017777.1, on the reverse strand, counting down.
AATGTTTAAAATGAAGGGATGATGATTTCAGCTGCCGCAGATGACCAAGAAACAAGAACAGTAGAGAACCCATTTCGCAAATATTCGCCAGCATGCGAATATTTTAGCTCTAGAAACCCTTTTTTTTTTTGGTTGCTGCGATTGCAGCATTATCCACCCCACTCATCCTATCCGGATATATCAAGGAATATTTTCCTCGATTGCATTTGTAGGAGTTACTTAAATTGGATTGCGTGAAATTAGGGTAATTTAAAGCAGAAAATAAAAAAAGAAAAACATAAAATAAAATAAAACGGAATTAATTGGGAGAACTTTAAAAATTTTAGCAAAATGAGTAATTTAAATTTTCCATATAATTTGCCTTGGGAACTTAAAAAATCAGGTTTTTCTTTTGAGCTCAATAAATTACATATAAAATAATTAGAGCATATTTACCAAATATTCCCCAAGGTGCCGGTAAGTTACTTAAAATCTAAATCTACTCACCCTACCCTCAGCGCTAAAAGAAAAGAACTATTCTAAAATAACTTTGGGTAAAATATTTTATGCGAAAGTTTATAGTTAAGCAAAAATGTCCCTTGTATTTGGTGTTTTATCCTAAACTTAGGTTTCCTTAGATTGGGTAAATTATATAGAATAACTTTGTTAATTTTGCTTTAGCCTTTTGGGAAAGTTCTTGTCCAATGTTTAAGTAGAATGCCTTCAAAGTTGTATAATTTTTGATATAAAATTTACGAAATGCACTAGGGTAAATTGTTTACGTTGTTTTAACAAAAATTTTACAGAAGGCTAAGTATAGTTTCATGATAATTTTCAACTTAATTCCAAGTTTAGGGGGTAAGATATAAATCCCCTCCTGTCTTCCCCCTCTTCTTGCCATAAGTCAGGCAGTGACCTATGTTATATTTAGGCATAATGCGGCATATTGCGTAAGTCGTTCCGTAAGAAGAGATAAGATTTATGGAAGGACAACAACTGAATTCTCCACCACAACAACGCATCATCGCACACTGCTCTTATTATATGCGATTTTTAGGCCAAAAACATCCTTTAACGGGGCTAAGAAAATGGGTATGGTGGGTTAGGTTAAGCCCTAGTTTTTATGCATCAGAAGGAGCTTAGTTTAAAGGCCGGGTACTTATCGAGCAGTAAAGTAAATATGAAAATTAATACTTAGGGGTACTACTGTAAAAAAAAAAATTGAAGGGAAGGCTCAAGTTTCGAGTGTTACTACGTTACACCATCATAAAACGGAGCAATTAAAATAGAATGATATAAGAAAAGGGAAGGATTTTTATTTTTTTATTATTGCTGTTACCCTTGAAAATTTTTGCGGGTAGTTAAAAGAAGTACTTTGGGTTAAAGAAAAAGAAAAACTCCCCTATTTCTTTTATGCCCCACCCTTCAGCAACATACTGGAAAAGCAATTGGACAATGGCAGTTGTTTTTTTTTTTTTGTTTTTCACAATTTTTCAATTTACTGAGCCGCCAACAGGGCGTATGTAGCAACTTTTTGTTATATTTCTTTACGGTGACTTAACTCATTTTATGGAGTTAAACAAAAATACAAAAACAAGATCCGTGCAGTTGAAAGGGAAATGGGTCCTTGACGCTCCTTCTACTTAAATAAGAAGGAACAAATAATAAAATTTCCACGGACCACTCAAACTATTTTCTCCTACTTGCCTCTTTTGTTTTTGATCTCTCTTACCATTTTCATTATTATTATTATTATTATTATTTTTTTTTGTTTTTTTGAAAAATAATTTCTTTCTACAATAGGCCCTTAAACTCTCTTCTACGACACGGGCCTTTCCTGTTCTACGGTCCTTCATAGCCTCCACCCCCTCCATCCCCTCAAACTGTTCACAGATGTGCTACACACAGCCCAGCAGCATCCCTTCCAGACTTATCTCACACCCCAGTCTAGGCCTGCAACCCTACCCCCGAATTCCCCCCCCCCCACCCGCACCCCTAACACACATATACACTCCACGGCCGTACACTCATTAACCATTAAAAGTGTACTTAATAGAAATGGAGAGGCCGGGGATTCGTTTTGTGTTTAGTCAGGAAAAAATATTCCTTGCCATCATACAACAGGAACAAGTACAGAAAAAAAAAAAAAAAAAAAAATTCCAGGGACTCTTGGCAATAGCGAACAGGGAGTAAAAATAAAAAAACAAAAAAAAAAAAAAACATATATACATATATATATATATGTGTAAATATAGCCACATATGATGGAAAAAAAAAAGTATCTCGAGCTCATGCGGCTCCTTATTGCTTACTCCGCTCCTCGAGTGGTTGACTTCTTTTTCCCTGATGAGGCATAGTCGGCATTTCATTCGAAACAGAATTCATTGCATTTCACAGAGAATATCCCCACCCCTTCCCCTACTCTCTTTTCCAACCACATGTATCCCTTCTTCCCTATTTTTTATACCCTTAACCAATAAATTATAGAGTTTTAAACTTAACATATGCGCGTATAACTAAAAATTTAACCCAGGTCAATAAGAGTCAGTAAACACAAATTAAAATTGTATAATTTCCTAATTATAACCTAAAATTGCAATACTTTTGAGGTTATATAACAGTTATAAGGTAGTTTAACGCCATAAGACCTGGTTTGATTGATACTTTCCCTTTAAAATCCACTTTGAATTATAACAATACCTTTCAAAATATCATAAATTGAAATTTTATTAGTTTATCGTATTCATTTACACAATTGTGATTATTAAAATCAAAGTAAACAAGGTCAAGGTCATCTCTGGATAGTCAGATAAAAATCATAAACTCTTAAGTGCTTCATTTTTCCCCTATTACAGGGAAATATTCTAGTTATCCTGCTAATACTGCAATTTTTTGATCATCCTGTAATAAATTTCAGTTTACAACTACCATTTAAAGTTTTTAGGCTAAAAATTACCTTATCCTGTTATATAACCTTAAAAACTAACGAAAAACCGTTGTTTTCTTATGCATTTTTAGGTTAGGTTTATCTCAAAATTTGATAGAACAATTCTGCGGCCTGATTCGGAAAATATACCTAAAAAATGAATACTATTGTAACTTTTATTTGCTGAACCCTTATTGATTTGTGTGCTATTGATGAAATTTTATAAATATTAAAATTTAAAAATTTATATCATCTTCGGGTCTTTAAGAATACTCCGGCAAATCCTCTCCCCTTCTTGAAGCGAAATTGAAATTTTTGGGGAGCGAAAAAAAAAAAATCTATTGCTACAAAAAGGGCTCTCCTGGCCGTAAAAGAAATCGGAGAGTTACAAAATTTCACCCAGACTAAGTGAACATGTCCTACTTTCTAAGAAATATAAAAACAGGGTACCTTGAAAGGGAATATTTTGAGATACAGGGTGTAGAATATGATTTTTCGGATTTTAAAGGGGAAAAATTCCATTTCCATGGAAAATGTTCTCCTGGCTATATAAATTATTTATAATTTATAAAAATTTGTTGAAACTAAGAAAACATGTTCTGCTTTCGGGGAAAATTAAAAACAGGGTGGCTCCTGAGGGAATATTTTGAGCAACAGTCTTTAGAAATATGTTGAAAATTAGCTCATCTTTTTTAGGATTGTAAGCGATTTTTAAAAAAAAACCATCAAATACCAATTTTAATGGTAATGTCTTGACTATTTACAATAGTAAACCGCCATTGTGAAACATTTTAATAAAATGTAGCCTATGTTTTAAGTTAGATAATGTGCTATTATTGATTAAAAAAATTAAACATATTGAGCCAGGCGTTTGGGCGTTATTGAATATTAAATAAACAAAAAAATACAAAATGTCGCGAAATATTATTAACGATTTAACGATCTACATGGGCCCTCTGGTAGTTCAGTTGTTAGCGCGCTGTCCTACCGTCCCAGAGGCTGTGAGTTCGAATCCCACGAATAACCATGGTCTCCTGGGCTACGTGGTAACACAATGGGCCAAAATTGGCCTAAGTATGCCTTTCTAGTCAGCCACAGCAACCTAACCTAACGATCCACATAGTAAAGAGAGAATTGTTACTAACTACTAACTATTTTTCATTCCAGACTATCAAAACTCGTTTACTTTTCTAGGAAAAATTATATAAGGGCATATTTTAAAGAAACATTTTCAAAAATGGAGCCCCAAAAAACGGATAGAAGGAGCTGATTTCTGAGAAACCTTTTCATAAAATACTACTGAAATTTTCGTTTCAGACAAAACGTAAATGTAAATCAATTTTTAACTAATAAGAATCGAATTTTGTGTAGGGTAGAAAAATAAATTTACTGCTTTAGTAATAAGAGAAACTCCTAATTAATAAAGTTGTTGGCCAGATATTGTTAAAACTTTGTTAGTTTTCCGAGAAGAACTGCAAGCGACTTTAAATTATTCAATGGAATGCCTGAATTTAAGTCTTATTGAGTAATTAAAATGTTCCTTTAATAATTAAATTAAGGCATGTCCTTCAATTCACAACGAAAGGTCGACCCAATTAAATGTGCCCGAAGCCAGTTTCAGGTCGCTGCTTCAGCGTCAGGATATTTTTCATATTTTTGTAATTATGTTTATCATTTTCGGCGTACGTATCCCGAACCAAAACCCTGTCTTTGAATTGTTCGTGGCTTTATATTTTTTATTTAATTCATGCCCACAATTGCATAGTTTGAGCCAGAAAAGGTAGCCAAAATAAAATTTGTATTTGTTTATATCCCCCACCCTCACATTCGTATAAAACTCATTTTATGGTCTCATGACGAACATTTTCCATACCCTTGCCAGAGCAACGACGGTAGTGCATATTTTTTTCCTCTTCTACCCGAGATAAGCCCACTCCTGTCCGGTTATTTAGTTTTGCGTGTTTTTTCCACTTTAGCGAAGGAGTAGAAAAATCAAAATGCAAAATTTTTATATATATAGAGTTTTTTTTTTTTTTTCTTTAAATAGCCTCTCTGTTTTTTGCGGGCATTTTCCCTTTTAACGGGCCAAAAAATTTTTGATATTTCCCCAGAAAATAAGCGGGAAAACAATGGGCCCTGAACGAGCGAAACTAGAAATCCAAAGGGCTCCTTTCGCTCGTTTGCTGGATGCTTTGCCGACTTAAGGGTGTTCCAGAGTGGGGCCCTAGAGCCGCCCAATTCAACGGTATGTGGGCGGTGGGTGTAGTAGTGGACCACAAACTACAAAAAAAAAAAAAAAGTTTTAATCTCATTTTGTCAAGGACCACCGCCAGCCATCGTGTCGTTGGTGGGGGGCAGGGTAAAAGTTTTTTTTGGTTTTTATTTTATTTTATTTTATTTTTTTTTTTTGTTTTTGCAGTACTTCGCTCAAGGTAAAAGGAAAAGAAATAAAAAAAAAAAAAAAATAATAATTTTTTCCCACAGCATCACTCGAGCGCCACACCGTAAACGACGACGTTGTTGACGTCGATGATGACGACGACGACGACGCCGCTGCGTTTGCTCTCCTGCCGACCAAAATAAAAACCCATGCACAAAAAAGGGTTCGACGGAAAAACTCCCTTTTTTTTTCTTGTTTGACCGGATGAATGCATTGAAATGGTTTGTTAAAAAAGTTAAATACCATAGCAAGGAAGGGGGTGGAGTCTGGAGGATTGTGAGGGGGTACACAGAAGGTACCTATCCTGCAACTGGTAAATAAATTTCGCCTTAAGATAAAAAACAAATTACCCCCCCCCCCCCCCCCCTCCACACAGTTTTCTCAATCAACCCACGTTTCCTTTAAACCCTTCCCACTACCCCCCCCCCCCCCCCCCCGCACCCTGCCCCAACCTTAAGCCTACGCTTCTGTTTCATAATTCACCTTCTGTTTTGAAGTAAGTTGAAAATGGGGTGAACTTGTACCACCCACTTTTATTTAATTTATAACTTCTTCAATTCTCAGAACATTAAAACATAAAAAAAAGGTCACCATAAAAATTTCAAGGAAGGATGTTTTTTAAAAATTATTTAAACCCCATCCCATCACATTTCCCCTCTTACATTTCAACTATTACAATTCAATTGAACACACAGCTAATTAATCAATTTCAATGGATATTATGTGTCCGAAAAAATACGTACATATGCCACCCTATCAATCTGGCCCACCCCTCAACCCCTTCCCCTCATACCCTTCACAACATTCCTTCCCTTCCCTTCACCTTCTCCCCATCATGACAATCCCTTACTCAAAATTCCGAGTCCTTACCTCTTTTACCCTCACTCAACTCACTCGTTGGTATGCCCTATAAAAATCAACAAAAAAAAATTATGTTTTATTAAATATAGGGCTAATATATTCTCCCCTCCACCCCCTCTCCCTACCCTACCCACCGAGAACAGTGTTTAATTTTCGTTGTTTTACCGCACTCATTCATTCATTTAGCGAAGTTTACACTCAATCGAATTGTGGTTGATTGTTGGCACAATTCCAGGTGCGATGTATGTTTTAAACCCTTTCCCTCTCTCCTTCCCCCACCCCCACCCCTACCCAACCCCTTCTTTTTAAATAATTCCTTCTAATTTTCACAGTGTTTCAATAATAACAAGAAATTCGACAAAAAATAGTAAAAAATTCAAGTAATATAATAAAAATTCATAAAATTCACCTATTAAATTGTACATTTAACTAAAAATCGGTATATTCACTTTTATAAAATGAATTGAATGCGGTATAAAGATTAGGTTAGGTTAGGTTAGGTTGCTGTGGCTGCCTAGAAAAGCACACTTAGGCCAATTTTGGCCCATTGTGTTACCACGTAGAGCAGTAGACCATGGTTATTCGTGGGATTCGAACCCACAGAATCTGGGACGGTAGGACAGTGCGCTAACAACTGAACTATCAGAGGCCCCAATGCGGTATGAAACTTAGGTAAAACTTTTATAAAGCTTCAAAAGATTAAATTTTGATGTTTGAATCTCGAGCAAAGGCGGTATATTCAATTTTAACTTACAGTCTTATAGTGGAAAAAGAAATATGTTTATGAACCTACAGTAATTATAAAATGTTAAAATATAAAATTCATTATTTTTTGACTGTTTCGTAAAATTTCAAATATGGAAATTAAATTGATTAAATCGATGTACAAGGAACAAAATTATTCTAAAAGAGAAATTGCCAGAATTTTTAAAGGTTGTACAATCCACGGTAAGAAAAATCAATAGGACCTTACAGGATCAATTGGTAGAATCATATAAATTTTCACTAAGGCAACTAGCTAATAAAAATAGGCTAAACGTACTGAGTGAGGCAAAGCGTTTAAGCGAAAAAAAAAAGCCAGAAGAAAATATCATTCGGAAGGTTGAGCTGGTTGAGTTATAAACGTGTGCAAATCTTGAAAAAAAAAAGTAAAACCCTTTTGAATTATCAGGGTAATATTGACCCATCGTCCGTGTAAAATTTTTTTTTATAATGATGATGATTTATAGAGATTAAGGTAAATATACAAAATATTAAAAAATAACATTTTTTTCTGTAACACATTCCCGCCAGCATGTACCACTAATGGGTACATAGGGGGCTGTCCCATCGGGCGGCTTGTACCACGGATGGTACATACACAACAGAACAAGGAAAAGTTTATAAGAATCGAAATATCGAATATTAGCGCTCTTACTAAGTTGATCGTCGCAGATTTATCCGTTGAGAGCTATTTGTTTTTCTAAATTCAAAGGAATATGCCGGTTAATTTATTTGGTTCGCTTAATACAAGCTACGGACAATTAACTTAAAACTAGACTTAACTATAACTTAGGAATGGTAAACTAACCTAATTAAGACTAGATTGAGGAGGCGGGATGGACAGGTAAAGGGCTCGCTTAAGGGAGGATTTGTTTAGGTGGAAATCAAAGGGAGCAGAGTTGTTAACCTTCCGTAGCATCCTAGTGAAAGGTTCAAAGTGGCCGTAGTTAGTACGGTGACACTCAAGGCGGAAGGTAGGGAAGGATCTTACGTTGCGAGGATTAGTGTTAATTTGCCGCATGCAAAGGAGATCGGGGCAATCAATGGAACCAGCCAGTACTTGGTGGACGAAGACAATGTCAGCGACATCCCGACGAAGAGCAAGAGGTTGAAGGTTAATTAGTTTAAGACGGTCCTCGTAAGGAGGAAGATTTTGGTGATCGGTCCATGGAAGGTTACGGAGGGCAAAACGGAGGAACCTACGTTGGACTGACTCAATCCTGTTAATAACTGAGGATTGGGAGGGTGACCAGACCTGACAGGCATACTTGAGGAGAGGCCTGACAAAGAATATGAAAAGAGATTTGGTGACATAGGGGGATTAGAGAACTGTTTAGACCAACGTTTAACAAAGCCGAGGGCAGAGTTTGCTTTGCTGATGGAGTGATCTATATGGTTAAAAGTCTAACTTTTGATCCGCCATATTGTATCCGGCATTTTTTATTTTGGAAATCTGACTGACATATTCGTGTTCAGCGACCCCAAAAACCCTAGAGTATCAACAGTTTGAGTAAAAGGTGGGACGATATTGCGATTATATTCACAACACCGCCGGTATTTGGAAAAAAATATGAATTAGAGAGCCGTAAGATGCCGCGAACTGCAAATACGTCCGCCGGCGGGATTGTAATGTAATAAACGATTCTAATTTGAATTTATTAACTACGTTTGTAAATTGTCTTTTACGAAATAAAAACAAATCCTAACCTGATCGTAAATGAAATTTCTATTACCTGAATATCTAAACATGTTGTCCTTTCCGGGCAAAAAATAAAAATAAATAAATAAATTCAAGAAACTTTCTCACGAAATATTTTGATAATTTTGATATACAAAACTCGTTCTCGATCAGAGACATAGTAAAAGTTTTAATCATAAAACCTCACAAATGTTTCTTTCTGAGACTAGGAAATGGATCAAGAAAACTTTAACCGAATTTCTTTCTTATTTTTTTTTTAAATACTCTGCCAAACCACTAGATCTTGATGCTTTCTTACTCTTTTCCATCATTGGAATTGAACAAGAAAACAAAAATAAAAATCAATTGTACCAATGCGATGTTATTCGAGACACCTGAAAACCATAAAATTCTACTAAATTTTGTGGAACATAAGTAACTATGGCCATCTAGCGGCGAACATTCGAAAGTATAGTGTAATCTTATTGCTTTAGATTCAATAACCCTAGGGAATATCTGTCAATTGATAAATTTGCCAGGGGTTGTGGATTGAAGAGCGGAATGTAAGAAAAACGAAATTTGATTACGTTTTCGTTGGAATCGTGCCGTGTTGCTTGATGACAGCCGCCGCGTCACTCAAGAGTTGGCACCCACGAGGGGTATACGTGGATAGAAATAAAAAAAAAAAATAAAAAAATAAACTGGGAGACCGGGAATTGGACGGGTCTTTATAATTTCACACCTCTTCGGCTATTTTGTGTTATTAATTGCTAATATTTATCTGTTATTTTCTTTTATTTTTGTATGCATAAATAAAGTTTTTGTTAATAATTTCCAATTTCCCCTCGCGATATTTTTTTTATTTCTAATAAAAAGGAAATTGTTCATCGTGATCTCGGTCTGTTGAAATTGATAAATTCCACGGTATAGACGGTCGTGTCTCGGTCTTTTCTTTTGCCCAGGGCAGCGATAGTGTCTTAAAGGTAAGTACAAAAAAGCTTTTGACGTGCTGGCACTCGAAAAGGTGCCAACGAATCGTTTATAAGCGGGATTTCTTTAAAATTATACCCAATTTTCGTTTTTAAACTTATTTTAGTTAATACCTTTGAATTGATCAAACGTAAAGTGTTTTATTAATTTCTATTCAAATTGTAAAGTGTTTTTGTTAGCTCTCTCACTTATTTTTTATTCTGCAGGTCTACAAGAACCCATTTTCATAAAAATTTAATTTAACTATACGAGGGAAAACAGCGGAAAACACTCGAGAGATAAGAAGACTGTTATACGTGTTAAGGTGCTTCAGAATTTGTTCCAATAGTGACCCATATCAAATTGACCTCCTTTTATTTTTTTTTTATTTGTTTTTCTCGTCCAGGGGATTTTATTATTTTAAAAGTAAATTTAAAATATTTAATAACAAAATCGTATCGCCTTCCAGTGAGTATAAAATCAAAAAAAAAAAAAAAAAATTCATTTATTTAAAATACTCCAAAAACCAAGAGAAAAGTTCCCGCCTTTAAGATGGATCAAATTTTTGATGAATTTTTAAATATTGGAAATATAAATCCAATTGTTATAGCGCCAGTTTTATTCATTTTTATTGGTGCTATTTTAGTTTTTGTATTCGGTTTTAAAAAACCAATTGAGCCACAATATAAAAAATTGGCCGGTGTCGGTGATTTATCAAAAAAATCAAAAAAAAAGGATCAACGAACACAGAAAATAATACAAAATGGTAATGTTGCGGCGGCAACTGGTAAAGATTTAAAATCAAGTGAAATTAATACGAAAAAGAAAGAATCTGGTAATCAAAAGGCGAATAAAAATGATAAATCACCATCAAAATCGATTAAAGATGAGAAAAAAGTGCCGCCAACAAAAAAGGTTCAACAGCAGAAAAAGGATAAAAATCAATTGGCCAACAGTAAGGAAAAGCAAGTGGAAAATAATTCTGGAGATGGTGAATGGATGACTGTTACAAAAGATAAGAAAAAGAAAATCGAGGACGGTACTGATGGGTCCCCAAAAAAATCAAATAAATCAGCAACTAATGTCCAGGGTAAAAAGAAAGAATCACCAAAAAAGACAAGTGATTCTGGTAAAAAATCACCGAAAAAGGAGGCTCCAAAAAAGAAGGCATCCCCAAAGGGAAGTGGTGATGAGACTCCTGATGATGCGGCTGCAGGTAATTAATAAACTGTTATACAATCTGTAGATTTTATTATTTATAACAGTTTATATTATAACCAGTATAACAACCAGTATTAATTAATTAATTTTCTTTTTTTTTTATTTTATTTTAACCCAGATGCCTGGGCGGAAGCAAAAGCCCCAAGAAAGACCAACAAGAAACGTGCGCGAAAGGAGTAAATTTCATAAGAAAATGGGCAAACAGGAGATTTTGTGCTTTACAGTTCTCCTTATAAAAACAAAAAAAAAAAAACAATATTTCAAAAATATTAATACAAATATATTTTTTTGAATAATCGTTCCACACGACCATAGGTTGTAAATCGGTAAGTATGTTTTTATATAATTTTTTTTTGATATTTAGATATTTTACTTCAAAAAAAAAAAAAAAAAAAAACTGTTATACACCACATAAAAAAATTTAATTAACAAATATTTCTGATTTTAAACAGTTTTAAAAATTATAATGCTACTATTTCTAATTCTATATTCGATTAAAAATTATACGTATAACAGTTAAATAAAATATTTTTCTTCCAGGAAAAATCTACAAATCGGATGGCCTTAAATACTACTAAAGAAAACAAATATATTAAATATTAAATAAGAAATGTTTTCGCAGCTACGTTTATCAAAAAGAGAAATTTATAAAACAAAATATTTTTTAAGGTAGTTTAGCTTAAAAAAAAAAAAAAAAAAAAAAAAAAAAAACCACAATACAAAAGAAAAAAAAGAATTTACTAAGGATTAAGGCAATAAAATGTAAGAACATAACAAAAATTAATTAATATTTTGTGACCATAAAAATTATAAACGTAATTTTGTTAAAAACAACAAAGGGGCACAATTTCAAATTAGTGCCCAAATTGACTCCATTTATTTTACGTCTTCCAAATTTTTTTATAAAAGAAAATCGCTGATAGAAGAATTTGTTTTTTCTTTCTTTTTTTGTTTTTTTGTTTTATGAGAAATGATTTTATTTTTTAATCTTAAATTTAAACTTAAATCTTTGACTTTTAGCTATTTTGTGACTGAGTTTAAGTAAGCGATTGTAAGTGACTGAAATTAATTTAAAATATTTGCTCTCTTTAAGTCCGTCGTAACTGCCCAGGTACTTAAAAAAAAAACAAAAAACAAAAAATAGAAAATCAGTAAAGTAAAGTAAATAATTCAATTATTTTTATAATCTCTCACTAAAGTTCTGTTTATTTTTGTTTTTTTTTTGGTTTTACAGTCAAATAATAAAAAAAGAAAGATGCAATTTGAATTTATTAACGTAATTTTTAAACCAAGCTTAATTATTAATTTTTTATTCGATTTAAACGTTTTTTTTGTATTTTTAATTATTTCTTAAACTGTTATAAAAGCAAAATCTTAGACACTAAGGGTCACAGATTTTAGTTAATTTTACATTACCTCTAGACTTCTAGAAATCGACTCAAGGAGTGCTCCCTCTGGCATTTAGATGAGTAGTTGAGATTTATGATTATTTTTCATTTTTGAGGTTATGTTTTAAAAATATTCCTTGTATTTTATTATTATTATTTTTTGTTTTTTTAGATATATTTCTTTTTCTTACCAGAACTGTTATGTTTTTTTTTTTTTATATATTTTGCTCGTGTGTTCAGTAGATCATTTTTGTTGTGTTTAGTCATTTTAAGAATATTTTTTCCTTCTTTTAAATATTTAATAAAAATAAAGAAAAGCAATGTGAATTTTAGTGAAACATTTAATGTATTTTTTTTTTGTTTTTTTTTTTTTGCTATGTTTAAGAATAAAAAATGGTGGAAAAAAAAGCAAAATTTTGTGTATTATTTTATACCCTGAAAACCAAATAACTCCGTGTATATATTCGGAAAGGTAAAACACAACTGTTATACTGTTACTTGTAAACGAACCAATGACGCTGTATAAAAGTTTGGCAAGACAACTAAAAATGTCGGGAAATACTATAATACCTTCCAATTTATCGTTTAATACCAAATTTTTTCTAGATTGTTTAAGCGAAACTGTTCTACAGAATTATATTAAAGATATGTTTTTTTTTTTGGCTGTATAACAGTTTTCGAAATTACCTTTTAACGGTAAGTACTAAAAGTTGTGTTTTTTGTTTTATAATTTTATTAGGTTAGGTAGGTTAGGTTGCTGTGGCTGGCCTAGAAAGGCACACTTAGGCCAATTTTGGCCCATTGTGTTACCACGTAGCCCAGGAGACCATGGTTATTCGTGGGATTCGATCCCACAGAATCTGGGACGGTAGGACAGCGCGCTAACAACTGAAATATTAGAGGCCCCATAATTTTATTAAGATCATTTAAATTTCTCAAATATAACAAATTTACTATAGGTAGTATAACAGATTTTATACCTTTTTTTTTTAAATAGTACAGCTAGTAAAAAGCTTAAATATCTGAGATAAATGTTCCCATTTTATGGGGCAAGCGCAGTAAATTTGATGCGATGTTTTTTCATTTCATAATTTTCTTTTTTAAAAAGAAAAAAGCACACTCATCCAATTCGTGGTTTTGTGGAATACACCGACGATGGGAGGAAGCTTTTTCTTCGATGTTTGTACATTTTCGTGACGTTAACTAGCCTTTCAGCTGATTCACACGTCACTTAATATATATTTTTTGGGGGTATTTTTGTTGTTTTTCTTTATTTATTTTTTTATCAATGGTAGTCGAAGTTGACCAAGCGATAGTAAAGCGGTAAGATCGCTAAAGTATTATCAGTTTATCGTATTTATATAGTGGATAAATCAATTTGTAATAGTGCTAAAATATAAGAGTGGTACTATTATTAATTAATTATTTATTTATTTATTTATTTATTTATTGTTTTGTACTATTCTAGCAAGCGACATTGAAACTTTTCGTGGATAGTCCCTCTATCACATCTTGAAAGTCATGTGTCTAGCTAGAATTACAATAAAAATTCCGATACTTTACTAAAATACCAAAAGTTTAGATATTTTCTCATTTTTTACGGTAAATATAACTCAAATTCTATAATTATTTATTATTTTTTTTTTGCATTAATCCAACTGTGTACTATCGGAACGAAATGTTGTGAAATTTGTTTTTAAGATAGTCTCGGTCGGTAGTTGGCAATTATTAAATGCATCATTTCCATTGTTTAACCGCGAACTGTAAGGTTAATTTGTGAATTTATCAACGGCTACAAAATAGAAACAAAAAATATAAAAAAGTATAGATATAAAAAATATAATTTTTAAATAGTTTAATTATTGCATAGAATGGAATTAGCTCACCACTGAGAAGGTGTTCTTCTTTAAATTCGAGATTTTATTCTCGTGATGGACTCACTGCGTGTTCCAAAAGGTACGTGTAATGTATAAATAAAAAAAATTTTTAAATATATAAAAACAAAAGTATTAATAATATAGGGTGATTATAAATATATATAAAATATAAAATTTCAGGTAGTGGAAGCAAATCATCTGGTAGCATACCACTTGCCATAAAATTTAATGCCGGTGAGGAAAGTTTAGAAGATATCATCAAACCGAGCGAATCGTTGTCGAGCAGCCCACAACAAAATGTGAGATAAATAATTCAAATAAAAATAATAAATGTATTTTAAAATCAAATTTAAGGCAATGAATTCGAATAGAAAAAATTTTATAAAATATTTCTCACCAAAATTTTGTTAAAACTTCCTAGAAATATTAATTTTATTTCGAAACGAACGAAATATTCAAAGAAATTTTGTCGGAAATGATTAATTATTAGAAAGAAATGGGGAGGCGTAAGCCTCGAGCGCTCAGACTACAGGTCCATTGCACTCATCCCCTACCCTATCCGAAATTTTTAGTCATCTTAACGAACCTAAGAACATCAGATAGAGATTAAGAATTGAAGTCTTCCATTCTCATTACATTAGCGCCAAACGTTGTCATGCACGCGTGGAAGAAGTCCGGGCAGTTACATAGGAAGTGCTCCGTACTGTCCTCGTCCTCCCCACACGAAGGACACGTCGAGTCGCTGATGATCCCTAGGGTGTTCAGATGCTTGCCACATGTGTGTTATGTCCTATGACCGTCCCTACAAACTTTTTGCAATCTTTCCTGCCTAAGCCAAGCAGAAGTTTTGCATTGTTCCTGTCTGGACGTCCAATGAACCATTTGGTGAATTTACAGGGTTGATATACTGGACCATCTCTGACCATGTATTAAGTCCATGGATCTAGTTATCCAGTCTTTCAGCCTTATAGAGCTGACACCAACAATGGGCTCCGGTCCCAGGGGAGGAGAGGTTGCGGCCTCTTTCGCTAAAGCGTCAGAGGTCACGTTACCGTCGATTCCCCGGTGTCCAGGGACCCATATAAGATGGACCTGATTGTGATTGGCAGCAGAATTAAGTCTTTTCTTATATTCCTGGACAATCCTTGATTTAGTGGTGGGATTAAGTAGAGTGACAAGAGCAGCCTTACTGTCGCTGCAGATGCCAATCCTCTTATTATGCCACCTATGAGCAATTATCCAGTTTGCCACTTCGAGAATGGCGATTACTTCGGCTTGAAAAACTGTTGCAGTTATTCCGAGTGATATACTGTATTTGATTTCTTCGTTCAAATACCATCCAGCACCCGTACCAGATGGGGTCTTCGATCCGTCTGTGTAGAAGATATCAGTTAATCGATCCAGTAATTTGTTGGGATCATCCCATTCTTCCCTTATCGGGAGATTTATCCGAAATCTTCTTCGGAATATGGTAATTTGCGTCATATCATCCGTCGGCATGCTGAAGGGAGCGGCAGTGCTCTTCAAGTTTACGGGATAAGACGCCATGTCCGCTATGCCATAGTCCAGACATTTTTAGTCGACATATAGCTTTCATTGCCTCTTCCTGGATTCCGCAAATTAAGCAGTGCGTTGAGGGCCGCACCAGGGGTCGAGCTGAAAGCTCCTGTTATCCCTATGCAGACTTCCCTCTGTATTCTGTTAAGAATAGAACAGGTAGTTTTCATCTCCGTTCTACTCCACCAGACCACTGACGCATACGTAATTATGGGTCTAATTATAGCTGTGTACATCCAGTGCACAATAGCGGGTTTTAGACCCCATGTCTTCCCAAAAGCTCTCCTGCATTGCCAAAAGGCATTCAATTCTCGAGATGCTTTGTGTTCGACATGAGCCTTTCAAGTCAGTTTGCTATCTAGAATTACTCCTAGATATTTCACTTCTTTGGAGAGTTGAATGGTTACACCTTTCAAAGTTGGGAGTTCAAGGTCATCGAGTCGGAAAGGATTACTATTTTGAAATATTTTTAAATTCATTAATTTAATTTAACAAATTACCTGAAAAGGAATTTTCTATTATAAATTAATAAAATATTTTCTATACAGACAAGCACGCATTTATTTTATGTCCGTCCAGATTAGGATTCATTCATATTTTAAATATCAATTTAAGAGTTTAACTTTTTAGAGTTATACGCTTACATGGGTTAAAAAATAATCCCACATTTTTGCTTAGCCACCTCGAAAATTGAATGTGTGCAATTTTTGGTATCAGATTTTTTTTTTTTTTTTAAATCATGTACCTCAAAGAGTTAAGACACAAATAAATTTAATTTCTTTAAATATTTCGTTAAAATTGATGTCTACATAAAAATTAAAAATCAACATTTGTTCGGAGACTATCCCAAAAACGGTCTATCAACCCTAAAATCACAATTGAAAATTTTAACGTGATCAACTTAGACAATGTTGTTTTTCTCTCTATAAAAGACATCGTAGGGTACTGGCTGATATTGTGTAAAAAGCTGAGAATTCAAGCTTTCCAATGATACCACTTATGACCCAATCCGTCAACAAACAAGCGAGAGAAATCCTGTAAAATTTCAAAAATGGCAATATCCAAAATTTGACCTATACTACGGGAACATGTTCTGCGTTCCAAGAAAATTAAAAACAGAGTACTACCCGAGGGAGTGAATATTTTGAAACACAGCCTTTAGGACTATGCTGAAAATTGTCCCTTTTTCTTAGGATCGTAGGCAACTTTAAGAGGATAATTTAAGGCTCTAATGAAAGGGTTCGCCCTCAACTATCCAAAATACAAAACCGCAGTAAAATCGGAGTTAAATTTGTCGAGTTATCAACTTCTTACCTGATGAGAGTCGAATTTTACTTTGAGAAAAAGAGACCTTTGCACGGAAAAAACTCAGCCTTAGCCCTAAAATGAATTTATAATTTCTAAAATTTGGCTCAGACTAAGGGAACATGTTGCTCTTTCATAAAAAAATTAAATCAGTAATAGTCCCGAGGGAAAATTCAAAGCCATAGGGAGTAGAAATTAATTTTTGCGAAATTTTTTTCCCTATACATTCACAGACAAATCTGTTTTCACAAAAATAATTCTCCTGCCTGTAAAACAAGTCGGAGAGTTTCAAAATTTTATCCAGATTAAGTGAACATGTTCTGCTTGCTAGAAAAAATAAAAACAGGATGCCTCTTAAGGGAATATTTTGAGCTACAGGGTGTAGTATTTGATTTTTATGATTTTAAAGTGGAAAATAACTTTGTCACTTGTTAAATGCTCTTCTGACTCTTCAAAGTCTTCAATAATGTCCAAAATTACGGTCAAATTATTAATTGTGATTTTAAGATTGAAGGAGACGGATTTTAATAAGAGGGGAGGGTAAGGTGGATGTCTCCGATCAAATGTTGAATCGATTTGCATACCCCTGTTTTCAGACCTTTAATAAAACATCCTGTATATGGGTTTTATGTATAACAAAATATAAATTTTTCCAGTCCGAGGATTTCAGTTGGCGAAAAGAATTTCTCCACGGAAATTTTTTCCACAGAAAAAGGTAGGATGAAATTTATATTTGCAATAAAACTGCAACTGAATCTGAAAGATTTAAAGTAAGAAACGCAATTTATATTAATAAAACAAACAAAAAAATAGGTCCGGAAGTGTTGAAGGTGCCCCAACTGGAGGAACCTTAATTAGTAACCTTTCCTCAAGTGATACAAATGCAGTTGGAACGTGGAAATTGATAAAAGGTAAAGTTTCCCAAGCGATGGAGGATATAAAGGCATCAAAAAGTGTCCACACAATTCCCAAAGGTAAGTCACATTTAAAATTTAAAGTAAAACATTAAAATTAACAAAAATCTTTTTAAAATTAAACAAATTTAAAACAAAAACAAGCTGACGGTAACGAGGATTCAGACCTTGAGACGATAAATAGTTCAATTAGTGATGAACTTCCACCAGATGTTGTTAAGGCTGTTCCGCCAATATCAACATATGAATCAGGAACTAAAACTGATTCTGATTCGGATATTGATCCCGATATATTTTTAACTGCTGATGATTTAGAAAAGAGCGTTATACGTCGATCATTTGCAAATTTGCGATCAAAGGCAATATCAAAGCATCAAAAAACATCACGTAAATCGCATTTAAGCTCAAGCAGTGCATCATCATCACAAAACCCTTCCGTTCCAATTCGTCCAACGTTCTTAAGAAGGCGAAAGAAGCATTCCAGCACCCAGGTACCAACTCCGGAAGTACTTCAAACTTCCGATAATAAGCCAAAGAAGGATATCGAAATTGAGTCAGGTATTGAAATGCTCGAGGATATGATTTTGCCCTCGTTTGCTGCTACAAATACATCACAAGGTGATGGTTGTGAGAAGGTCTCCAGTCAGGATGAAGTGATGATCACCTTCTCAAAGGAGACAATCACATTTCAAGGTGCTGGAAAAATATCCACCGGAGGGGATGAAACTATTTTAAATACAATGAGCATTCCACCGAGTGGGATAACAAAATCTGATCAGATAAATGCATCTAAAAATTTTGCTATGATTAGAAAATCAGGGAAGGAGAACATTATTCAAAAATTTAAAATTATTGTGAGGGATATGGGAAAAAATTCTTCAGCTGTTGTAACGTTAATTCTTTTTATTATCCTACTTCTTTTACCATTGCCGGATTTTTTCCGGGGCGTGATCGCTTGCCTTTTTACAATATCACTTTTTACCTGTCTCACGGACACCATAAAAATTTATATAAATAAAAAGAACAGTGGCAGTGGTCCGGAAAGGGGAAAATTTGAAATACCCGACTATGGTTCTATGCCAATTTATGAAATTCCAGCTGCCAAGGAGCACAAGCCGCTAAAAACTTATTCAGGGTGGATGAATGAGATCAACAACTACGATCCAACAAATTTTCATATTTCCATGACTAGATCAGTATTTGTAAGACTGGATGGTAAGCCCTCGAATATACCAAGGTGTATACTACTTAAATCCGTTGGTTGGTTATAGATGGCGCTAGTGAGCCTACTAAGAAAAGCATACTTATTTTTTTTTTTTTCTACTTCAGTCGGACTCAAGAATTCCTTTCTAGTTCCAGCTAGGGTCGGGCAGTCAGTCACATAAGTTAAGATGTGACCTGTGGTTTTCTTGTCCTCTAGAAATTATTTTATATTATTATTGCTGTTGCATGTGAGACAGGTAGTCTCGAAATCTCAAACATTGTCCATTGCACTTATCCCTTACCAGTGCCAGGCCGGAGGGATCTGCGAATCAATGCCCTCCTTAGCCAAAACGTCTGAAGTCTAGTTATCTTCAATTCCCTGGTGACCAGGCACCTATATAAGAATAATCTGGTTATAATTTGCAATCAAATTGAGTCTTTTCTTATATTCCTGGACAATTATTGGCCTAGTGAAGGGATTAAATAGAGTGGAGAGAACACATACTGTCTGATCTGAGCTCGATAGGCATCCAGGACTTAGACTTGTTGATCATAGACGTAAAATGGTTCTCCTATTAGGCTCTGGATCGCTCGGTGTGATATCATAATGTGTCCACGACAACGCACCATCGCACACACATCAAAAATGGTCCGAAACTACTTGGACAAACTCAACTGGGAAGTGGTACCTGATGCTGGTTATTCACCAGATCTGACCCCTTTCGATTATCATCTGTTTGTGTCGATGGTCCAAGCGCTTGCTAAACAGAACTTTGGTCCTTACGAAAGACGCACGAAAATCGATTGATGAGTGGTTTGTCTAGCTGCCGAGGGCCAGTACTTTGAATAAATTTATTTTTGATTTCTATGAAAAGAAAAACATGTGTCTTTCTCACTGAAAAACAGCGGATTTAAGCTTATACACTTTGTAATACCCTAAATTCTCTCTAATAACGAATGAATTCTTAAAAAAAAGGTCCATTCCTCCGCCTTTGTAATACCACCGCCCGTATACCAAAACGAGCCATGTGGAATGAACCACCTATAGACAGACGGAATTTAACATTTACACAAAATCGACACTTTAATTTGCTAGGATGCCGTGTCGAGATGTGTCCGCGGGGATTGGCTCGTAAAAGGTGAGAAAATTGAATGAATTCAATTTATAGATTTTATAATAAAGCATACGTTTGTACCTCGTTCAGGCATTTCAGTCGAAAATATCCAATTCAGTTAATTATAAAAAATGTTGAGACTATTCCAAAAGATGAAACCAGTTCAGAGAAACGTTCTGCACAATCTGATGAAGTTGGTGGAACAAAATCAAATTTAACTGAGTCTGCTCAACAGCAGCACCAACAGCAACAGCAACAGCAACAGCAACAGCAACAGCAACAGCAACAGCAACAACAACAGCAACAGCAGCAGCTGCAGCAACAACAGCAGGTGCAGCAACAACAGCAGCAGCAGGCAACAAGTACCCAACAATCGTCAACAACAGAAACATTTGGCGTTATCCATCAAAGTTCGAATGATTCTGTTGATGATAAATCTGATCGCACTCAGCTAAGCGATCTGCAGAATGATTTAGATTTTGCAACGGCTATAATGAATTCGGATGTAAGATTTCTTTTCAATTTCTGAATAATAAAAAAACTCTTATACTGTTATACTGTTATACTGTTATACCGAAGTGATTAATTAATGTGTAAGGTAAACTGTTATACTCTTTAAAAACAAAACTATTATGCCTTTAGAATTTATGTTAGAGTATAACAGTTATCCAGGAAATAAACGGTTAATATAACAGTTTAATTTATTATTTATATCTTTTAATCTGTAACATTTTAGCTGCAAAGATTGCACGAGAACCGTGAAGTATCCTCAAAGGATTCTGTACCCTGCGGAGATGAGACTCGAATTTTACTTTTTGCAAGATGCGACAGAGAAAAAGAGGATTGGTATAGGCGATTTTATGCCGCCAGTATAGGTGCTATTTACGATCAAGAGCTGCACATGTCAGATATTGTTCTAGTTACCGATGAGGAAATATCTACAGCGATTAAGGCAACATCTCCAGAAGAAGATGAAATTGTTGTCGATGATAAAAAGATTATAACAGTTGAAGAACATCAACAAAAACGGGATAGTCACACCTCAGAGACGTCTCTTTTTGAAGGCCTTCTAATGAGCCCTTGCTCTTCACGAAGCTCACCTGAATATTTAAGATTTATGAGTATTTATCAGGTATACCTCTGTAAATAAGTTTTAGAAAAAATTTTTTTTAAATTTTTTGTTATAATTTTATCATTTATTCTAATTATATTTTTACTCTAGAAAGCATGCACTCAAAGTAGTATACCTGTTATGAAAAATCCACTATCCGTCTCATCAGAACCGCTATTTAAGAGAGTAGGTTTGATTTACTTTATTGTTTTTATTTTTGTTATATGTCTACACCTGCTTTTGTGTCTTAATTAATTTTTATAATCATCCATTTTGTCTGTTTTTATAAAATTTTTAAATCCGTATTACAGATAGTATAAGAAATTGTTTAAATGTACAAACTTCTTGTTTTCTAACAGCATTTTGTTTGCATTTTTATATTATCAATAAGCTTTATATATATTTTTTAATTGTTATACAAAAATTCTAATGTCTTCTAAATTTTTTAGAATCGCCGTCAGAAGAAGCAAGAGGATGAACTTTGGAAGGGAATTGATCAATCTTTGTACCTAGGCCCGTCTGGAAGTGTTGTCTGGGCAAATGTTCTTATTGGAAGAGTTTTATACAGCTGCCTAAATGATGCTATACTACTTGAAAAAATGCAGGATTTTTTTCAACGAAAAATCGGTTCAATTCGTGTAAGTGAAACTCCTTAAAAAATATATATATATATATTAATATACAATAAAATTGTTATACTGGTTAGATAACTAATATAAGCAAATAGTATAACAGTTTTGAAAAATTCTGTTTAAGCCGAATAAAATGATTTGATTAAAATTTATTAATTCATATACGAAAAAAAACTGTTATACTTGTAGCTTCCCAGTTTCATGGAGGATGTTGTAATATCCGAAATTGTTTTGGGCAATATTCCGCCCCTAATTCATCGGGTATCTCAACCGCTGCTTGATGAGCGTGGCACTTGGATTGATGCGGACGTTACATATGAAGGGCTCGTTACGGTGACAATAACCACAAAATTAAATTTACTTAGATTGAAACGCCAACAAACTGGTCAACCGTCAGCGTCTACAGTTGGTGGAATTAATGGGGCCACACCAGTCCCACAACAGGGTCAACAAAATGAGACAATTGCAGCAAGCGAATCAATGCATTTAATTGGTAGTGGAGATGGTAGCAACCAATCAAATTTAGTTAACTGTGCGATTTATGATAGTAACGCCGAAAGTAGCGGTGCATCAAGCTCAGAATCAGAAAGTCCAAATGTTGGATTAATTGATCCTACATCTGAGTGAGTATAATAAATTAAAATGAATAATTTATATATCCCCTTTATATATTTCTTTTATCTCTTTCAGACCGCAGGCATTCTATGCAACGCCTGGAAGTAGCAGAAAATTTTTACGTATTGTTGATCGTATAACAGCTTCTAATTTATTTCAATCAGCCACTGAAATACCCTACATTCAGCGGGCTATGGAAAATATGAGCACTAAAATTACACTACGTGTCGAAATTAAGGGACTTGTATCGCGGCTCGTTATTAATTTACCAGCACCACCATCAGATAGGGTGTGGATAGCGTAAGTATAATTTTAAAACTGTTATATTTTTGCTTTAAGTACTTCAACAGAGTACATTTCTTTTGAAAAGTCTTATACTGTAGAATTCGAATTCTTGCGCTAATTTACCTCATAATTTTGTTAAATGCAAAATCGTTATACAACTAATTCTTATGTAGCTAGCTGTTATACAACTAACTGTTATACTATTAACTGTTATACTACTAACTGTTGTACAAAATAATTATTATACAGCTAATATTTATACTAAGAACTGTTATACTATTAACTGTTATATAAGTAATTTTTATAATACTATTTATTTTTATAAACAGTTTTCGTGGACCACCAAGATTGTGGATTTCGGCAAAGCCAGCTGTTGGAGATCACACCGTTGACTGGAGTATTGTTACAAATGTGATAGAAAGTAAACTGTGCGAAGAGGTTTATAAATATTTAGTGTATCCGAATATGTTGGACATAATTGTACCATTTTTGGGGCAGCCAACCTACAAGGAATAATCTACACTCCCTGTGGTATTTTGGGATGATCTAAACCAACATAACAAATAAGAAAATCATAACAAAAACTGTTCTCTATTTGTGTATATGTGTGTGCATGTGTGTGCCCTTGTTTCCTAAAACAAAACAAAAAAAAAAAAAACAAAAAAAAAACAGTTTACGCTTTAACAAAAAAAAAAAAAAGGATTATTTCTTATAATGTACGATTATGTCAAGGAGAAAGAAAGGAGAAATAAAAACAGATGTTACCAGAAAGCCAAAAATAAGTAAACCATCAAATAATGAATG
>OZ017777.1:4804166-4851207 GCA_963969385.1 Philonicus albiceps | reverse complement strand
AAAATACGGCCTCTAGGAGCGGTTTTTTGGGCTCAATAAATTGGAAATAAAATAATTAGAGGATATTTAGCAAAAAACCGTATAGAAATTAAGCAATTTTCGCGAAATTAGTAATTTTCGCAATTTTACGTATATTTTGTATGGGGCGTGGGAACTTGAAATTGCCATTTTCTAAAATACGGCCTCTAGGAGCGGTTTTTTGGGCTCAATAAATTGGAAATAAAATAATTAGAGGATATTTAGCAAAAAACCGTATAGAAATTAAGCAATTTTCGCGAAATTAGTAATTTTCGCAATTTTACGTATATTTTGTATGGGGCGTGGGAACTTGAAATTGCCATTTTCTAAAATACGGCCTCTAGGAACGCTTTTTTTGGGCTCAATAAATTGGAAATAAAATAATTAGAGGATATTTAGCAAAAAACAGTATAGAAATTAAGCAATTTTCGCGAAATTAGTAATTTTCGCAATTTTACGTATATTTTGTATGGGGCGTGGGAACTTGAAATTGCCATTTTCTAAAATACGGCCTCTAGGAGCGGTTTTTTGGGCTCAATAAATTGGAAATAAAATAATTAAAGGATATTTAGCAAAAAACCGTATAGAAATTAAGCAATTTTCGCGAAATTAGTAATTTTCGCAATTTTACGTTTTTTTTGTATGGGGCGTGGGAACTTGAAATTGCCATTTTCTAAAATACGGCCTCTAGGAGCGGTTTTTTGGGCTCAATAAATTGGAAATAAAATAATTAGAGGATATTTAGCAAAAAACCGTATAGAAATTAAGCAATTTTCGCGAAATTAGTAATTTACGCAATTTTACGTATATTTTGTATGGGGCGTGGGAACTTGAAATTGCCATTTTCTAAAATACGGCCTCTAGGAGCGGTTTTTTGGGCTCAATAAATTGGAAATAAAATAATTAGAGGATATTTAGCAAAAAACCGTATAGAAATTAAGCAATTTTCGCGAAATTAGTAATTTTCGCAATTTTACGTATATTTTGTATGGGGCGTGGGAACTTGAAATTGCCATTTTCTAAAATACGGCCTCTAGGAGCGGTTTTTTGGGCTCAATAAATTGGAAATAAAATAATTAGAGGATATTTAGCAAAAAACCGTATAGAAATTAAGCAATTTTCGCGAAATTAGTAATTTTCGCAATTTTACGTATATTTTGTATGGGGCGTGGGAACTTGAAATTGCCATTTTCTAAAATACGGCCTCTAGGAGCGGTTTTTTGGGCTCAATAAATTGGAAATAAAATAATTAAAGGATATTTAGCAAAAAACCGTATAGAAATTAAGCAATTTTCGCGAAATTAGTAATTTTCGCAATTTTACGTTTTTTTTGTATGGGGCGTGGGAACTTGAAATTGCCATTTTCTAAAATACGGCCTCTAGGAGCGGTTTTTTGGGCTCAATAAATTGGAAATAAAATAATTAGAGGATATTTAGCAAAAAACCGTATAGAAATTAAGCAATTTTCGCGAAATTAGTAATTTTCGCAATTTTACGTATATTTTGTATGGGGCGTGGGAACTTGAAATTGCCATTTTCTAAAATACGGCCTCTAGGAGCGGTTTTTTGGGCTCAATAAATTGGAAATAAAATAATTAAAGGATATTTAGCAAAAAACCGTATAGAAATTAAGCAATTTTCGCGAAATTAGTAATTTTCGCAATTTTACGTTTTTTTTGTATGGGGCGTGGGAACTTGAAATTGCCATTTTCTAAAATACGGCCTCTAGGAGCGGTTTTTTGGGCTCAATAAATTGGAAATAAAATAATTAAAGGATATTTAGCAAAAAACCGTATAGAAATTAAGCAATTTTCGCGAAATTAGTAATTTTCGCAATTTTACGTTTTTTTTGTATGGGGCGTGGGAACTTGAAATTGCCATTTTCTAAAATACGGCCTCTAGGAGCGGTTTTTTGGGCTCAATAAATTGGAAATAAAATAATTAAAGGATATTTAGCAAAAAACCGTATAGAAATTAAGCAATTTTCGCGAAATTAGTAATTTTCGCAATTTTACGTATATTTTGTATGGGGCGTGGGAACTTGAAATTGCCATTTTCTAAAATACGGCCTCTAGGAGCGGTTTTTTGGGCTCAATAAA
The DNA here is from genome assembly GCA_963969385.1 of Philonicus albiceps. NCBI lineage: Eukaryota > Metazoa > Arthropoda > Insecta > Diptera > Asilidae > Philonicus > Philonicus albiceps. Next base: position 4,849,090 of record OZ017777.1, on the reverse strand, counting down.
TTGGAAATAAAATAATTAGAGGATATTTAGCAAAAAACCGTATAGAAATTAAGCAATTTTCGCGAAATTAGTAATTTTCGCAATTTTACGTATATTTTGTATGGGGCGTGGGAACTTGAAATTGCCATTTTCTAAAATACGGCCTCTAGGAGCGGTTTTGTGGGCTCAATAAATTGGAAATAAAATAATTAGAAGATATTTAGCAAAAAACCGTATAGAAATTAAGCAATTTTCGCGAAATTAGTAATTTTCGCAATTTTACGTATATTTTGTATGGGGCGTGGGAACTTGAAATTGCCATTTTCTAAAATACGGCCTCTAGGAGCGGTTTTTTGGGCTCAATAAATTGGAAATAAAATAATTAAAGGATATTTATCAAAAAACCGTATAGAAATTAAGCAATTTTCGCGAAATTAGTAATTTCCGCAATTTTACGTTTTTTTTGTATGGGGCGTGGGAACTTGAAATTGCCATTTTCTAAAATACGGCCTCTAGGAGCGGTTTTTTTGGGCTCAATAAATTGGAAATAAAATAATTAGAGGATATTTAGCAAAAAACCGTATAGAAATTAAGCAATTTTCGCGAAATTAGTAATTTTCGCAATTTTACGTATATTTTGTATGGGGCGTGGGAACTTGAAATTGCCATTTTCTAAAATACGGCCTCTAGGAGCGCTTTTTTGGGCTCAATAAATTGGAAATAAAATAATTAGAGGATATTTAGCAAAAAACAGTATAGAAATTAAGCAATTTTCGCGAAATTAGTAATTTTCGCAATTTTACGTATATTTTGTATGGGGCGTGGGAACTTGAAATTGCCATTTTCTAAAATACGGCCTCTAGGAGCGGTTTTTTGGGCTCAATAAATTGGAAATAAAATAATTAAAGGATATTTAGCAAAAAACCGTATAGAAATTAAGCAATTTTCGCGAAATTAGTAATTTTCGCAATTTTACGTATATTTTGTATGGGGCGTAGGAACTTGAAATTGCCATTTTCTAAAATACGGCCTCTAGGAGCGGTTTTTTGGGCTCAATAAATTGGAAATAAAATAATTAAAGGATATTTAGCAAAAAACCGTATAGAAATTAAGCAATTTTCGCGAAATTAGTAATTTTCGCAATTTTACGTTTTTTTTGTATGGGGCGTGGGAACTTGAAATTGCCATTTTCTAAAATACGGCCTCTAGGAGCGCTTTTTTGGGCTCAATAAATTGGAAATAAAATAATTAGAGGATATTTAGCAAAAAACAATATAGAAATTAAGCAATTTTCGCGAAATTAGTAATTTTCGCAATTTTACGTATATTTTGTATGGGGCGTGGGAACTTGAAATTGCCATTTTCTAAAATACGGCCTCTAGGAGCGGTTTTTTGGGCTCAATTAATTGGAAATAAAATAATTAGAGGATATTTAGCAAAAAACCGTATAGAAATTAAGCAATTTTCGCGAAATTAGTAATTTTCGCAATTTTACGTATATTTTGTATGGGGCGTGGGAACTTGAAATTGCCATTTTCTAAAATACGGCCTCTAGGAGCGGTTTTTTGGGCTCAATAAATTGGAAATAAAATAATTAAAGGATATTTAGCAAAAAACCGTATAGAAATTAAGCAATTTTCGCGAAATTAGTAATTTTCGCAATTTTACGTTTTTTTTGTATGGGGCGTGGGAACTTGAAATTGCCATTTTCTAAAATACGGCCTCTAGGAGCGGTTTTTTGGGCTCAATAAATTGGAAATAAAATAATTAAAGGATATTTAGCAAAAAACCGTATAGAAATTAAGCAATTTTCGCGAAATTAGTAATTTTCGCAATTTTACGTATATTTTGTATGGGGCGTGGGAACTTGAAATTGCCATTTTCTAAAATACGGCCTCTAGGAGCGGTTTTTTGGGCTCAATAAATTGGAAATAAAATAATTAGAGGATATTTAGCAAAAAACCGTATAGAAATTAAGCAATTTTCGCGAAATTAGTAATTTTCGCAATTTTACGTATATTTTGTATGGGGCGTGGGAACTTGAAATTGCCATTTTCTAAAATACGGCCTCTAGGAGCGGTTTTGTGGGCTCAATAAATTGGAAATAAAATAATTAGAGGATATTTAGCAAAAAACCGTATAGAAATTAAGCAATTTTCGCGAAATTAGTAATTTTCGCAATTTTACGTATATTTTGTATGGGGCGTGGGAACTTGAAATTGCCATTTTCTAAAATACGGCCTCTAGGAGCGGTTTTTTGGGCTCAATAAATTGGAAATAAAATAATTAAAGGATATTTATCAAAAAACCGTATAGAAATTAAGCAATTTTCGCGAAATTAGTAATTTTCGCAATTTTACGTTTTTTTTGTATGGGGCGTGGGAACTTGAAATTGCCATTTTCTAAAATACGGCCTCTAGGAGCGGTTTTTTGGGCTCAATAAATTGGAAATAAAATAATTAGAGGATATTTAGCAAAAAACCGTATAGAAATTAAGCAATTTTCGCGAAATTAGTAATTTTCGCAATTTTACGTATATTTTGTATGGGGCGTGGGAACTTGAAATTGCCATTTTCTAAAATACGGCCTCTAGGAGCGGTTTTTTGGGCTCAATAAATTGGAAATAAAATAATTAGAGGATATTTAGCAAAAAACCGTATAGAAATTAAGCAATTTTCGCGAAATTAGTAATTTTCGCAATTTTACGTATATTTTGTATGGGGCGTGGGAACTTGAAATTGCCATTTTCTAAAATACGGCCTCTAGGAGCGCTTTTTTGGGCTCAATAAATTGGAAATAAAATAATTAGAGGATATTTAGCAAAAAACAGTATAGAAATTAAGCAATTTTCGCGAAATTAGTAATTTTCGCAATTTTACGTATATTTTGTATGGGGCGTGGGAACTTGAAATTGCCATTTTCTAAAATACGGCCTCTAGGAGCGGTTTTTTGGGATCAATTAATTGGAAATAAAATAATTAGAGTATATTTAGCAAAAAACCGAATAGAAATTAAGCAATTTTCGCGAAATTAGTAATTTTCGCAATTTTACGTATATTTTGTATGGGGCGTGGGAACTTGAAATTGCCATTTTCTAAAATACGGCCTCTAGGAGCGGTTTTTTGGGCTCAATAAATTGGAAATAAAATAATTAAAGGATATTTAGCAAAAAACCGTATAGAAATTAAGCAATTTTCGCGAAATTAGTAATTTTCGCAATTTTACGTTTTTTTTGTATGGGGCGTGGGAACTTGAAATTGCCATTTTCTAAAATACGGCCTCTAGGAGCGCTTTTTTGGGCTCAATAAATTGGAAATAAAATAATTAGAGGATATTTAGCAAAAAACAGTATAGAAATTAAGCAATTTTCGCGAAATTAGTAATTTTCGCAATTTTACGTATATTTTGTATGGGGCGTGGGAACTTGAAATTGCCATTTTCTAAAATACGGCCTCTAGGAGCGGTTTTGTGGGCTCAATAAATTGGAAATAAAATAATTAGAGGATATTTAGCAAAAAACAGTATAGAAATTAAGCAATTTTCGCGAAATTAGTAATTTTCGCAATTTTACGTATATTTTGTATGGGGCGTGGGAACTTGAAATTGCCATTTTCTAAAATACGGCCTCTAGGAGCGGTTTTTTGGGCTCAATTAATTGGAAATAAAATAATTAGAGGATATTTAGCAAAAAACCGAATAGAAATTAAGCAATTTTCGCGAAATTAGTAATTTTCGCAATTTTACGTATATTTTGTATGGGGCGTGGGAACTTGAAATTGCCATTTTCTAAAATACGGCCTCTAGGAGCGGTTTTTTGGGCTCAATAAATTGGAAATAAAATAATTAGAGGATATTTAGCAAAAAACCGAATAGAAATTAAGCAATTTTCGCGAAATTAGTAATTTTCGCAATTTTAGGTATATTTTGTATGGGGCGTGGGAACTTGAAATTGCCATTTTCTAAAATACGGCCTCCAGGAGCGGTTTTTTGGGCTCAATGAATTGGAAATATAATAATTAGAGGGTATTTAGCAAAAAACCGAGTACTTACATAGCACGGAGGTGAGAGGCGGGACTGTTTTAATTTTGAAAAATTTTCAACTTCAAAATTACGATGCTCGTCTCGTTAACGACATCACCGTCTTGTGTATCCATTGCCTCAATTGTTGGCTGTTGATATTCTGCCATCAGTTTCCATTGTATTTACTCTGTTGGCCTAGCCAGTGGGTTTTTTTTTAATTTTACGTCTCTCTAGAAGGAAAATTCTATTATTTTTTTGTTGTTGTAATAATTAATTCAATTTTTATTCATTTCTTACAAAAAATTCTTTCTGCTTTTCATTTACTCAATTTCGACGTTTCACTTTCAAAAAATTGTTTTTTTTTGAACACTGCTCCTAAAAGTGAGGTTATGAAAAATTAAAAAATTGTTCACTCTAAAAACAAAAAACAAAAAGTCCCACACTTTCATCTCTCACACATTTAAAAGGAAAATAAAAAGAAACAACATTTTATTTGCCGCTCCTAGGGGCCGTATTTTATGTAATAAATTTTTCAAATAATCGTAAATTTAAAAAATCGCTAATGATTTTAATTTTTTTTATCAATTTCTCTGCTGCCGTGTCTTTACAGGTGACGTATGTAGAAATCACCCACACATCTACAAACTCTGCACTACCACCAGCGAGCAGAAACCTCTCGATCGAGGCGAAAAATCGACCAGGAGCACCAGGGGCCCAGAAATCGCAGCAGGCAAACTGCCGAGTGATCAGCTGATCAGCTGATCATGTAATCAAAAAAAAAAAAATAAATGTTTGTAAACACACAAGTCGGATCAGCTGATTGCAGGAGCGAGACAAGCTAAAGAAAAACCAGTGGAGTAAACGATATAGAAATATTTGTGTTGGCTGGAATTGCCTGGAAATTGACTGGAATTATAAATATTACAGTTAGAGAGTAAGAAAATTGAGAGAAGTGGCTGAAACGGCGATACAAATTCCCTCCTATCTAAGAAATGAAAGCGAAAGTGTCAGAACTAGGTGATGGCACAAGTGCCTAAGTGGTAGTGTGCTAAAATCACGAATCGCTGAGAGGATGTGTTCTAAAAGAGAATTTGTGAGATAGACTGAAAAAAATGTCCCAAAATTTTCAATCAGAGTAAGGGAGTGGGGTAGCGGTGATGGTTCGTATCGATTTTTTGGTAGCCATTTTGTAAACTTTGTTTTTAATGTCAGTTGATCATGAGCCGGCGGTCCGCGGAGTTGTTTTCTCGTTTAATTCGACTAGTCTCTCTAAAAACATTTATTAAAAAAAGCGTGATGCAACCAATCCTCGTAGTGCAGCGATTAATTAAAAGCAAATCGATCGGTAGCAGTCTTTTAAGGTGTAAAACAGCGAAAATAACCAATGTGAAAGCCACGCCCCCCTTGGTATTGATTTTTTGGGCAGACATCTTTTAAAAGTTGTTTTTAAAGTCAGTCGATCGCGAGCCGGCGGAATGAGCGCAGTATTTTTCGGTTTAATTCGTGCAATTTCAGAGGTAATTAGTGCAGCAGCAACCACCAGAAAGTAGCAGAGAGCAGCAGAAATCAGCCAATTAATTGTGAGGAGCGATCGAACGAAGGAGATCGATAAAACTACAGAAAAAGTGAATTTTTGTGCAATAAGAATGAAAATAAAAATGTAAAAATTTTGTAAATTGAAATTAATGAATAAAAATCAAAATAAATTGATGGATTTTCATTTAAAAATACTTCGAAAATTTCAACTTTTCCATTTTTGTAGAAAAAATCCATTGAAATAGCCCCAAAAAGTCTTCTAGAAAAAAAAAATTTATGTTTCTCAGCCTTTTTTTCAATATTTACAAATAATCAGAATGAGAATGTGTTGGTTTTACAGATGGCCACTTTGAAATGTGTACTAAATGGGCGGGGGGTGGGGGGTGGGGGTTATAGGGAAATTTTATCCGTGACACAAACCACTGGGATATTTTTATCCCATGCAATAGCCAAATAACCCTACTACCATTTCTGGGCTCCTGTTACACGAATTTCAGAAATCGGTCAGAAATTTGCGGGAGGCGCCGAGCGTGCAAGTTAAGGGGCGAAATAACAGGAGCCCATAAATCGCAGCAGGGCCAGGTTTTTGCTGGCTGTGTTCATGGGCGCCTGTTACCTCAATTTTTTTCTGCCTTTTGATTGACTGATTTGGGGGGCCTGGCCGCCCGCGTCGGCAGCTGGTTCGGGTCGGTTCGTGGACATGCCCGAACCAGAGCCGTCATTAAAACAAAAAATTAGAGAAATTGCGACTGTTGTAAATTTATGGCGGAAATTTTAAAGAAATAAAAACACTTTGAATGAATTTTTTATATCATTTTTATTCAGTCAGAACTTTTACACGAATTTTTTATTTGTTTTTTCCTAAATTTAATAATTCTGGAATCGCCTGCCCTCTGCTGCTTTCGAACAAGTTCCTCCTCCTCCTCCTGAAATTGCCAGAATTAACCAAGCAGACGATCGATCAACCATGACTATCCTCCGGTTTTCCTTTAGCCCGTCTCACTCCTGCGATCAGCTGATGGGCCAGGGGTATTCTGTTTGCCTGTTGCGATTTCTTGGTGACGCTGAACGACTTCCGCTAACTGCTGACAGTGCAGAATTTATTGGCGTGTAGGTGAATTCTACCTATGCCACCTGTAATGAGACGGAAATAGAGAAATTAATAAAAAATTTCCAATCATATCCGATTTTTTGAAAAATTTATTTCCTAAAATACAGACAGCCAGGGCCATTCTTTGGGTTGAATAAATTGAGAAAAAAATAATTAGAGGATATTTAGCAAAAAGAATTAATGAAATCAAGTAAATTTGGCAAAATTAGCAAATTTCCATTTTTCGACTTAAGGGGTATGTGCAAAAAAACCGATTTCCTAAAATACGGCCCTAGGAGCGGTTTTTTTTGCTCAATAAATTGCAAATAAATCAATTAGAGGATATTTAGCAAAAAGAAGAAGCAAAATAAAGAAAATTTTGCAAAATGAGTAATTTCCATTTTACGTACATTAGGCCTGGGAAGATGGATATTGTGATTTCGTAAAATTCGGCCTCTTGGAGCGGTTTTTTTTGCTCAATAAATTGGAAATAAATCAATTAGAGGATATTTAGCAAAAAGAAGAAGCAAAATAAAGAAAATTTTGCAAAATGAGTAATTTCCATTTTACGTACATTAGGCCTGGGAAGATGGATATTGTGATTTCGTAAAATTCGGCCTCTTGGAGCGGTTTTTTTTGCTTAATAAATTGGAAATAAATCAATTAGAGGATATTTAGCAAAAAGAAGAAGCAAAATAAAGAAAATTTTGCAAAATGAGTAATTTCCATTTTACGTACATTAGGCCTGGGAAGATGGATATTGTGATTTCGTAAAATTCGGCCTCTTGGAGCGGTTTTTTTTGCTCAATAAATTGGAAATAAATCAATTAGAGGATATTTAGCAAAAAGAAGAAGCAAAATAAAGAAAATTTTGCAAAATGAGTAATTTCCATTTTACGTACATTAGGCCTGGGAAGATGGATATTGTGATTTCGTAAAATTCGGCCTCTTGGAGCGGTTTTTTTTTGCTCAATAAATTGGAAATAAATCAATTAGAGGATATTTAGCAAAAAGAAGAAGCAAAATAAAGAAAATTTTGCAAAATGAGTAATTTCCATTTTACGTACATTAGGCCTGGGAAGATGGATATTGTGATTTCGTAAAATTCGGCCTCTTGGAGCGGTTTTTTTTGCTCAATAAATTGGAAATAAATCAATTAGAGGATATTTAGCAAAAAGAAGAAGCAAAATAAAGAAAATTTTGCAAAATGAGTAATTTCCATTTTACGTACATTAGGCCTGGGAAGATGGATATTGTGATTTCGTAAAATTCGGCCTCTTGGAGCGGTTTTTTTTGCTCAATAAATTGGAAATAAATCAATTAGAGGATATTTAGCAAAAAGAAGAAGCAAAATAAAGAAAATTTTGCAAAATGAGTAATTTCCATTTTACGTACATTAGGCCTGGGAAGATGGATATTGTGATTTCGTAAAATTCGGCCTCTTGGAGCGGTTTTTTTTGCTCAATAAATTGGAAATAAATCAATTAGAGGATATTTAGCAAAAAGAAGAAGCAAAATAAAGAAAATTTTGCAAAATGAGTAATTTCCATTTTACGTACATTAGGCCTGGGAAGATGGATATTGTGATTTCGTAAAATTCGGCCTCTTGGAGCGGTTTTTTTTGCTCAATAAATTGGAAATAAATCAATTAGAGGATATTTAGCAAAAAGAAGAAGCAAAATAAAGAAAATTTTGCAAAATGAGTAATTTCCATTTTACGTACATTAGGCCTGGGAAGATGGATATTGTGATTTCGTAAAATTCGGCCTCTTGGAGCGGTTTTTTTTGCTCAATAAATTGGAAATAAATCAATTAGAGGATATTTAGCAAAAAGAAGAAGCAAAATAAAGAAAATTTTGCAAAATGAGTAATTTCCATTTTACGTACATTAGGCCTGGGAAGATGGATATTGTGATTTCGTAAAATTCGGCCTCTTGGAGCGGTTTTTTTTGCTCAATAAATTGGAAATAAATCAATTAGAGGATATTTAGCAAAAAGAAGAAGCAAAATAAAGAAAATTTTGCAAAATGAGTAATTTCCATTTTACGTACATTAGGCCTGGGAAGATGGATATTGTGATTTCGTAAAATTCGGCCTCTTGGAGCGGTTTTTTTTGCTCAATAAATTGGAAATAAATCAATTAGAGGATATTTAGCAAAAAGAAGAAGCAAAATAAAGAAAATTTTGCAAAATGAGTAATTTCCATTTTACGTACATTAGGCCTGGGAAGATGGATATTGTGATTTCGTAAAATTCGGCCTCTTGGAGCGGTTTTTTTTGCTCAATAAATTGGAAATAAATCAATTAGAGGATATTTAGCAAAAAGAAGAAGCAAAATAAAGAAAATTTTGCAAAATGAGTAATTTCCATTTTACGTACATTAGGCCTGGGAAGATGGATATTGTGATTTCGTAAAATTCGGCCTCTTGGAGCGGTTTTTTTTGCTCAATAAATTGCAAATAAATCAATTAGAGGATATTTAGCAAAAAGAAGAAGCAAAATAAAGAAAATTTTGCAAAATGAGTAATTTCCATTTTACGTACATTAGGCCTGGGAAGATGGATATTGTGATTTCGTAAAATTCGGCCTCTTGGAGCGGTTTTTTTTGCTCAATAAATTGCAAATAAATCAATTAGAGGATATTTAGCAAAAAGAAGAAGCAAAATAAAGAAAATTTTGCAAAATGAGTAATTTCCATTTTACGTACATTAGGCCTGGGAAGATGGATATTGTGATTTCATAAAATTCGGCCTCTTGGAGCGGTTTTTTTTGCTCAATAAATTGGAAATAAATCAATTAGAGGATATTTAGCAAAAAGAAGAAGCAAAATAAAGAAAATTTTGCAAAATGAGTAATTTCCATTTTACGTACATTAGGCCTGGGAAGATGGATATTGTGATTTCGTAAAATTCGGCCTCTTGGAGCGGTTTTTTTTGCTCAATAAATTGCAAATAAATCAATTAGAGGATATTTAGCAAAAAGAAGAAGCAAAATAAAGAAAATTTTGCAAAATGAGTAATTTCCATTTTACGTACATTAGGCCTGGGAAGATGGATATTGTGATTTCGTAAAATTCGGCCTCTTGGAGCGGTTTTTTTTGCTCAATAAATTGCAAATAAATCAATTAGAGGATATTTAGCAAAAAGAAGAAGCAAAATAAAGAAAATTTTGCAAAATGAGTAATTTCCATTTTACGTACATTAGGCCTGGGAAGATGGATATTGTGATTTCATAAAATTCGGCCTCTTGGAGCGGTTTTTTTTGCTCAATAAATTGGAAATAAATCAATTAGAGGATATTTAGCAAAAAGAAGAAGCAAAATAAAGAAAATTTTGCAAAATGAGTAATTTCCATTTTACGTACATTAGGCCTGGGAAGATGGATATTGTGATTTCGTAAAATTCGGCCTCTTGGAGCGGTTTTTTTTGCTCAATAAATTGGAAATAAATCAATTAGAGGATATTTAGCAAAAAGAAGAAGCAAAATAAAGAAAATTTTGCAAAATGAGTAATTTCCATTTTACGTACATTAGGCCTGGGAAGATGGATATTGTGATTTCGTAAAATTCGGCCTCTTGGAGCGGTTTTTTTTGCTCAATAAATTGGAAATAAATCAATTAGAGGATATTTAGCAAAAAGAAGAAGCAAAATAAAGAAAATTTTGCAAAATGAGTAATTTCCATTTTACGTACATTAGGCCTGGGAAGATGGATATTGTGATTTCGTAAAATTCGGCCTCTTGGAGCGGTTTTTTTTGCTCAATAAATTGGAAATAAATCAATTAGAGGATATTTAGCAAAAAGAAGAAGCAAAATAAAGAAAATTTTGCAAAATGAGTAATTTCCATTTTACGTACATTAGGCCTGGGAAGATGGATATTGTGATTTCGTAAAATTCGGCCTCTTGGAGCGGTTTTTTTTGCTCAATAAATTGGAAATAAATCAATTAGAGGATATTTAGCAAAAAGAAGAAGCAAAATAAAGAAAATTTTGCAAAATGAGTAATTTCCATTTTACGTACATTAGGCCTGGGAAGATGGATATTGTGATTTCGTAAAATTCGGCCTCTTGGAGCGGTTTTTTTTGCTCAATAAATTGGAAATAAATCAATTAGAGGATATTTAGCAAAAAGAAGAAGCAAAATAAAGAAAATTTTGCAAAATGAGTAATTTCCATTTTACGTACATTAGGCCTGGGAAGATGGATATTGTGATTTCGTAAAATTCGGCCTCTTGGAGCGGTTTTTTTTGCTCAATAAATTGGAAATAAATCAATTAGAGGATATTTAGCAAAAAGAAGAAGCAAAATAAAGAAAATTTTGCAAAATGAGTAATTTCCATTTTACGTACATTAGGCCTGGGAAGATGGATATTGTGATTTCGTAAAATTCGGCCTCTTGGAGCGGTTTTTTTTGCTCAATAAATTGGAAATAAATCAATTAGAGGATATTTAGCAAAAAGAAGAAGCAAAATAAAGAAAATTTTGCAAAATGAGTAATTTCCATTTTACGTACATTAGGCCTGGGAAGATGGATATTGTGATTTCGTAAAATTCGGCCTCTTGGAGCGGTTTTTTTTGCTCAATAAATTGGAAATAAATCAATTAGAGGATATTTAGCAAAAAGAAGAAGCAAAATAAAGAAAATTTTGCAAAATGAGTAATTTCCATTTTACGTACATTAGGCCTGGGAAGATGGATATTGTGATTTCGTAAAATTCGGCCTCTTGGAGCGGTTTTTTTTGCTCAATAAATTGGAAATAAATCAATTAGAGGATATTTAGCAAAAAGAAGAAGCAAAATAAAGAAAATTTTGCAAAATGAGTAATTTCCATTTTACGTACATTAGGCCTGGGAAGATGGATATTGTGATTTCGTAAAATTCGGCCTCTTGGAGCGGTTTTTTTTTGCTCAATAAATTGGAAATAAATCAATTAGAGGATATTTAGCAAAAAGAAGAAGCAAAATAAAGAAAATTTTGCAAAATGAGTAATTTCCATTTTACGTACATTAGGCCTGGGAAGATGGATATTGTGATTTCGTAAAATTCGGCCTCTTGGAGCGGTTTTTTTTGCTCAATAAATTGGAAATAAATCAATTAGAGGATATTTAGCAAAAAGAAGAAGCAAAATAAAGAAAATTTTGCAAAATGAGTAATTTCCATTTTACGTACATTAGGCCTGGGAAGATGGATATTGTGATTTCGTAAAATTCGGCCTCTTGGAGCGGTTTTTTTTGCTCAATAAATTGGAAATAAATCAATTAGAGGATATTTAGCAAAAAGAAGAAGCAAAATAAAGAAAATTTTGCAAAATGAGTAATTTCCATTTTACGTACATTAGGCCTGGGAAGATGGATATTGTGATTTCGTAAAATTCGGCCTCTTGGAGCGGTTTTTTTTGCTCAATAAATTGGAAATAAATCAATTAGAGGATATTTAGCAAAAAGAAGAAGCAAAATAAAGAAAATTTTGCAAAATGAGTAATTTCCATTTTACGTACATTAGGCCTGGGAAGATGGATATTGTGATTTCGTAAAATTCGGCCTCTTGGAGCGGTTTTTTTTGCTCAATAAATTGGAAATAAATCAATTAGAGGATATTTAGCAAAAAGAAGAAGCAAAATAAAGAAAATTTTGCAAAATGAGTAATTTCCATTTTACGTACATTAGGCCTGGGAAGATGGATATTGTGATTTCGTAAAATTCGGCCTCTTGGAGCGGTTTTTTTTGCTCAATAAATTGGAAATAAATCAATTAGAGGATATTTAGCAAAAAGAAGAAGCAAAATAAAGAAAATTTTGCAAAATGAGTAATTTCCATTTTACGTACATTAGGCCTGGGAAGATGGATATTGTGATTTCGTAAAATTCGGCCTCTTGGAGCGGTTTTTTTTGCTCAATAAATTGGAAATAAATCAATTAGAGGATATTTAGCAAAAAGAAGAAGCAAAATAAAGAAAATTTTGCAAAATGAGTAATTTCCATTTTACGTACATTAGGCCTGGGAAGATGGATATTGTGATTTCGTAAAATTCGGCCTCTTGGAGCGGTTTTTTTTGCTCAATAAATTGGAAATAAATCAATTAGAGGATATTTAGCAAAAAGAAGAAGCAAAATAAAGAAAATTTTGCAAAATGAGTAATTTCCATTTTACGTACATTAGGCCTGGGAAGATGGATATTGTGATTTCGTAAAATTCGGCCTCTTGGAGCGGTTTTTTTTGCTCAATAAATTGGAAATAAATCAATTAGAGGATATTTAGCAAAAAGAAGAAGCAAAATAAAGAAAATTTTGCAAAATGAGTAATTTCCATTTTACGTACATTAGGCCTGGGAAGATGGATATTGTGATTTCGTAAAATTCGGCCTCTTGGAGCGGTTTTTTTTGCTCAATAAATTGGAAATAAATCAATTAGAGGATATTTAGCAAAAAGAAGAAGCAAAATAAAGAAAATTTTGCAAAATGAGTAATTTCCATTTTACGTACATTAGGCCTGGGAAGATGGATATTGTGATTTCGTAAAATTCGGCCTCTTGGAGCGGTTTTTTTTGCTCAATAAATTGGAAATAAATCAATTAGAGGATATTTAGCAAAAAGAAGAAGCAAAATAAAGAAAATTTTGCAAAATGAGTAATTTCCATTTTACGTACATTAGGCCTGGGAAGATGGATATTGTGATTTCGTAAAATTCGGCCTCTTGGAGCGGTTTTTTTTGCTCAATAAATTGGAAATAAATCAATTAGAGGATATTTAGCAAAAAGAAGAAGCAAAATAAAGAAAATTTTGCAAAATGAGTAATTTCCATTTTACGTACATTAGGCCTGGGAAGATGGATATTGTGATTTCGTAAAATTCGGCCTCTTGGAGCGGTTTTTTTTGCTCAATAAATTGGAAATAAATCAATTAGAGGATATTTAGCAAAAAGAAGAAGCAAAATAAAGAAAATTTTGCAAAATGAGTAATTTCCATTTTACGTACATTAGGCCTGGGAAGATGGATATTGTGATTTCGTAAAATTCGGCCTCTTGGAGCGGTTTTTTTTGCTCAATAAATTGGAAATAAATCAATTAGAGGATATTTAGCAAAAAGAAGAAGCAAAATAAAGAAAATTTTGCAAAATGAGTAATTTCCATTTTACGTACATTAGGCCTGGGAAGATGGATATTGTGATTTCGTAAAATTCGGCCTCTTGGAGCGGTTTTTTTTGCTCAATAAATTGGAAATAAATCAATTAGAGGATATTTAGCAAAAAGAAGAAGCAAAATAAAGAAAATTTTGCAAAATGAGTAATTTCCATTTTACGTACATTAGGCCTGGGAAGATGGATATTGTGATTTCGTAAAATTCGGCCTCTTGGAGCGGTTTTTTTTGCTCAATAAATTGGAAATAAATCAATTAGAGGATATTTAGCAAAAAGAAGAAGCAAAATAAAGAAAATTTTGCAAAATGAGTAATTTCCATTTTACGTACATTAGGCCTGGGAAGATGGATATTGTGATTTCGTAAAATTCGGCCTCTTGGAGCGGTTTTTTTTTGCTCAATAAATTGGAAATAAATCAATTAGAGGATATTTAGCAAAAAGAAGAAGCAAAATAAAGAAAATTTTGCAAAATGAGTAATTTCCATTTTACGTACATTAGGCCTGGGAAGATGGATATTGTGATTTCGTAAAATTCGGCCTCTTGGAGCGGTTTTTTTTGCTCAATAAATTGGAAATAAATCAATTAGAGGATATTTAGCAAAAAGAAGAAGCAAAATAAAGAAAATTTTGCAAAATGAGTAATTTCCATTTTACGTACATTAGGCCTGGGAAGATGGATATTGTGATTTCGTAAAATTCGGCCTCTTGGAGCGGTTTTTTTTGCTCAATAAATTGGAAATAAATCAATTAGAGGATATTTAGCAAAAAGAAGAAGCAAAATAAAGAAAATTTTGCAAAATGAGTAATTTCCATTTTACGTACATTAGGCCTGGGAAGATGGATATTGTGATTTCGTAAAATTCGGCCTCTTGGAGCGGTTTTTTTTGCTCAATAAATTGGAAATAAATCAATTAGAGGATATTTAGCAAAAAGAAGAAGCAAAATAAAGAAAATTTTGCAAAATGAGTAATTTCCATTTTACGTACATTAGGCCTGGGAAGATGGATATTGTGATTTCGTAAAATTCGGCCTCTTGGAGCGGTTTTTTTTGCTCAATAAATTGGAAATAAATCAATTAGAGGATATTTAGCAAAAAGAAGAAGCAAAATAAAGAAAATTTTGCAAAATGAGTAATTTCCATTTTACGTACATTAGGCCTGGGAAGATGGATATTGTGATTTCGTAAAATTCGGCCTCTTGGAGCGGTTTTTTTTGCTCAATAAATTGGAAATAAATCAATTAGAGGATATTTAGCAAAAAGAAGAAGCAAAATAAAGAAAATTTTGCAAAATGAGTAATTTCCATTTTACGTACATTAGGCCTGGGAAGATGGATATTGTGATTTCGTAAAATTCGGCCTCTTGGAGCGGTTTTTTTTGCTCAATAAATTGGAAATAAATCAATTAGAGGATATTTAGCAAAAAGAAGAAGCAAAATAAAGAAAATTTTGCAAAATGAGTAATTTCCATTTTACGTACATTAGGCCTGGGAAGATGGATATTGTGATTTCGTAAAATTCGGCCTCTTGGAGCGGTTTTTTTTGCTCAATAAATTGGAAATAAATCAATTAGAGGATATTTAGCAAAAAGAAGAAGCAAAATAAAGAAAATTTTGCAAAATGAGTAATTTCCATTTTACGTACATTAGGCCTGGGAAGATGGATATTGTGATTTCGTAAAATTCGGCCTCTTGGAGCGGTTTTTTTTGCTCAATAAATTGGAAATAAATCAATTAGAGGATATTTAGCAAAAAGAAGAAGCAAAATAAAGAAAATTTTGCAAAATGAGTAATTTCCATTTTACGTACATTAGGCCTGGGAAGATGGATATTGTGATTTCGTAAAATTCGGCCTCTTGGAGCGGTTTTTTTTGCTCAATAAATTGGAAATAAATCAATTAGAGGATATTTAGCAAAAAGAAGAAGCAAAATAAAGAAAATTTTGCAAAATGAGTAATTTCCATTTTACGTACATTAGGCCTGGGAAGATGGATATTGTGATTTCGTAAAATTCGGCCTCTTGGAGCGGTTTTTTTTGCTCAATAAATTGGAAATAAATCAATTAGAGGATATTTAGCAAAAAGAAGAAGCAAAATAAAGAAAATTTTGCAAAATGAGTAATTTCCATTTTACGTACATTAGGCCTGGGAAGATGGATATTGTGATTTCGTAAAATTCGGCCTCTTGGAGCGGTTTTTTTTTGCTCAATAAATTGGAAATAAATCAATTAGAGGATATTTAGCAAAAAGAAGAAGCAAAATAAAGAAAATTTTGCAAAATGAGTAATTTCCATTTTACGTACATTAGGCCTGGGAAGATGGATATTGTGATTTCGTAAAATTCGGCCTCTTGGAGCGGTTTTTTTTTGCTCAATAAATTGGAAATAAATCAATTAGAGGATATTTAGCAAAAAGAAGAAGCAAAATAAAGAAAATTTTGCAAAATGAGTAATTTCCATTTTACGTACATTAGGCCTGGGAAGATGGATATTGTGATTTCGTAAAATTCGGCCTCTTGGAGCGGTTTTTTTTGCTCAATAAATTGGAAATAAATCAATTAGAGGATATTTAGCAAAAAGAAGAAGCAAAATAAAGAAAATTTTGCAAAATGAGTAATTTCCATTTTACGTACATTAGGCCTGGGAAGATGGATATTGTGATTTCGTAAAATTCGGCCTCTTGGAGCGGTTTTTTTTGCTCAATAAATTGGAAATAAATCAATTAGAGGATATTTAGCAAAAAGAAGAAGCAAAATAAAGAAAATTTTGCAAAATGAGTAATTTCCATTTTACGTACATTAGGCCTGGGAAGATGGATATTGTGATTTCGTAAAATTCGGCCTCTTGGAGCGGTTTTTTTTGCTCAATAAATTGGAAATAAATCAATTAGAGGATATTTAGCAAAAAGAAGAAGCAAAATAAAGAAAATTTTGCAAAATGAGTAATTTCCATTTTACGTACATTAGGCCTGGGAAGATGGATATTGTGATTTCGTAAAATTCGGCCTCTTGGAGCGGTTTTTTTTTGCTCAATAAATTGGAAATAAATCAATTAGAGGATATTTAGCAAAAAGAAGAAGCAAAATAAAGAAAATTTTGCAAAATGAGTAATTTCCATTTTACGTACATTAGGCCTGGGAAGATGGATATTGTGATTTCGTAAAATTCGGCCTCTTGGAGCGGTTTTTTTTGCTCAATAAATTGGAAATAAATCAATTAGAGGATATTTAGCAAAAAGAAGAAGCAAAATAAAGAAAATTTTGCAAAATGAGTAATTTCCATTTTACGTACATTAGGCCTGGGAAGATGGATATTGTGATTTCGTAAAATTCGGCCTCTTGGAGCGGTTTTTTTGCTCAATAAATTGGAAATAAATCAATTAGAGGATATTTAGCAAAAAGAAGAATCAAAATAAAGAAAATTTTGCAAAATGAGTAATTTCCATTTTACGTACATTAGGCCTGGGAAGATGGATATTGTGATTTCGTAAAATTCGGCCTCTTGGAGCGGTTTTTTTTGCTCAATAAATTGGAAATAAATCAATTAGAGGATATTTAGCAAAAAGAAGAATCAAAATAAAGAAAATTTTGCAAAATGAGTAATTTCCATTTTACGTACATTAGGCCTGGGAAGATGGATATTGTGATTTCGTAAAATTCGGCCTCTTGGAGCGGTTTTTTTTGCTCAATAAATTGCAAATAAATCAATTAGAGGATATTTAGCAAAAAGAAGAATCAAAATAAAGAAAATTTTGCAAAATGAGTAATTTCCATTTTACGTACATTAGGCCTGGGAAGATGGATATTGTGATTTCGTAAAATTCGGCCTCTTGGAGCGGTTTTTTTTGCTCAATAAATTGCAAATAAATCAATTAGAGGATATTTAGCAAAAAGAAGAAGCAAAATAAAGAAAATTTTGCAAAATGAGTAATTTCCATTTTACGTACATTAGGCCTGGGAAGATGGATATTGTGATTTCGTAAAATTCGGCCTCTTGGAGCGGTTTTTTTTTGCTCAATAAATTGCAAATAAATCAATTAGAGGATATTTAGCAAAAAGAAGAAGCAAAATAAAGAAAATTTTGCAAAATGAGTAATTTCCATTTTACGTACATTAGGCCTGGGAAGATGGATATTGTGATTTCGTAAAATTCGGCCTCTTGGAGCGGTTTTTTTTTTCTCAATAAATTGCAAATAAATCAATTAGAGGATATTTAGCAAAAAGAAGAAGCAAAATAAAGAAAATTTTGCAAAATGAGTAATTTCCATTTTACGTACATTAGGCCTGGGAAGATGGATATTGTGATTTCGTAAAATTCGGCCTCTTGGAGCGGTTTTTTTTTGCTCAATAAATTGCAAATAAATCAATTAGAGGATATTTAGCAAAAAGAAGAAGCAAAATAAAGAAAATTTTGCAAAATGAGTAATTTCCATTTTACGTACATTAGGCCTGGGAAGATGGATATTGTGATTTCGTAAAATTCGGCCTCTTGGAGCGGTTTTTTTTGCTCAATAAATTGCAAATAAATCAATTAGAGGATATTTAGCAAAAAGAAGAAGCAAAATAAAGAAAATTTTGCAAAATGAGTAATTTCCATTTTACGTACATTAGGCCTGGGAAGATGGATATTGTGATTTCGTAAAATTCGGCCTCTTGGAGCGGTTTTTTTTTCTCAATAAATTGCAAATAAATCAATTAGAGGATATTTAGCAAAAAGAAGAAGCAAAATAAAGAAAATTTTGCAAAATGAGTAATTTCCATTTTACGTACATTAGGCCTGGGAAGATGGATATTGTGATTTCGTAAAATTCGGCCTCTTGGAGCGGTTTTTTTTTCTCAATAAATTGCAAATAAATCAATTAGAGGATATTTAGCAAAAAGAAGAAGCAAAATAAAGAAAATTTTGCAAAATGAGTAATTTCCATTTTACGTACATTAGGCCTGGGAAGATGGATATTGTGATTTCGTAAAATTCGGCCTCTTGGAGCGGTTTTTTTTTGCTCAATAAATTGCAAATAAATCAATTAGAGGATATTTAGCAAAAAGAAGAAGCAAAATAAAGAAAATTTTGCAAAATGAGTAATTTCCATTTTACGTACATTAGGCCTGGGAAGATGGATATTGTGATTTCGTAAAATTCGGCCTCTTGGAGCGGTTTTTTTTGCTCAATAAATTGCAAATAAATCAATTAGAGGATATTTAGCAAAAAGAAGAAGCAAAATAAAGAAAATTTTGCAAAATGAGTAATTTCCATTTTACGTACATTAGGCCTGGGAAGATGGATATTGTGATTTCGTAAAATTCGGCCTCTTGGAGCGGTTTTTTTTTTCTCAATAAATTGCAAATAAATCAATTAGAGGATATTTAGCAAAAAGAAGAAGCAAAATAAAGAAAATTTTGCAAAATGAGTAATTTCCATTTTACGTACATTAGGCCTGGGAAGATGGATATTGTGATTTCGTAAAATTCGGCCTCTTGGAGCGGTTTTTTTTTCTCAATAAATTGCAAATAAATCAATTAGAGGATATTTAGCAAAAAGAAGAAGCAAAATAAAGAAAATTTTGCAAAATGAGTAATTTCCATTTTACGTACATTAGGCCTGGGAAGATGGATATTGTGATTTCGTAAAATTCGGCCTCTTGGAGCGGTTTTTTTTTGCTCAATAAATTGCAAATAAATCAATTAGAGGATATTTAGCAAAAAGAAGAAGCAAAATAAAGAAAATTTTGCAAAATGAGTAATTTCCATTTTACGTACATTAGGCCTGGGAAGATGGATATTGTGATTTCGTAAAATTCGGCCTCTTGGAGCGGTTTTTTTTGCTCAATAAATTGCAAATAAATCAATTAGAGGATATTTAGCAAAAAGAAGAAGCAAAATAAAGAAAATTTTGCAAAATGAGTAATTTCCATTTTACGTACATTAGGCCTGGGAAGATGGATATTGTGATTTCGTATAATTCGGCCTCTTGGAGCGGTTTTTTTTTGCTCAATAAATTGCAAATAAATCAATTAGAGGATATTTAGCAAAAAGAAGAAGCAAAATAAAGAAAATTTTGCAAAATGAGTAATTTCTATTTTACGTACATTAGGCCTGGGAAGATGGATATTGTGATTTCGTAAAATTCGGCCTCTTGGAGCGGTTTTTTTTGCTCAATAAATTGCAAATAAATCAATTAGAGGATATTTAGCAAAAAGAAGAAGTAAAATAAAGAAAATTTTGCAAAATGAGTAATTTCCATTTTACGTACATTAGGCCTGGGAAGATGGATATTGTGATTTCGTAAAATTCGGCCTCTTGGAGCGGTTTTTTTTGCTCAATAAATTGCAAATAAATCAATTAGAGGATATTTAGCAAAAAGAAGAAGCAAAATAAAGAAAATTTTGCAAAATGAGTAATTTCCATTTTACGTACATTAGGCCTGGGAAGATGGATATTGTGATTTCGTAAAATTCGGCCTCTTGGAGCGGTTTTTTTTGCTCAATAAATTGCAAATAAATCAATTAGAGGATATTTAGCAAAAAGAAGAAGCAAAATAAAGAAAATTTTGCAAAATGAGTAATTTCCATTTTACGTACATTAGGCCTGGGAAGATGGATATTGTGATTTCGTAAAATTCGGCCTCTTGGAGCGGTTTTTTTTTCTCAATAAATTGCAAATAAATCAATTAGAGGATATTTAGCAAAAAGAAGAAGCAAAATAAAGAAAATTTTGCAAAATGAGTAATTTCCATTTTACGTACATTAGGCCTGGGAAGATGGATATTGTGATTTCGTAAAATTCGGCCTCTTGGAGCGGTTTTTTTTGCTCAATAAATTGCAAATAAATCAATTAGAGGATATTTAGCAAAAAGAAGAAGCAAAATAAAGAAAATTTTGCAAAATGAGTAATTTCCATTTTACGTACATTAGGCCTGGGAAGATGGATATTGTGATTTCGTAAAATTCGGCCTCTTGGAGCGGTTTTTTTTGCTCAATAAATTGCATATAAATCAATTAGAGGATATTTAGCAAAAAGAAGAAGCAAAATAAAGAAAATTTTGCAAAATGAGTAATTTCCATTTTACGTACATTAGGCCTGGGAAGATGGATATTCTGATTTCGTAAAATTCGGCCTCTTGGAGCGGTTTTTTTTGCTCAATAAATTGCAAATAAATCAATTAGAGGATATTTAGCAAAAAGAAGAATCAAAATAAAGAAAATTTTGCAAAATGAGTAATTTCCATTTTACGTACATTAGGCCTGGGAAGATGGATATTGTGATTTCGTAAAATTCGGCCTCTTGGAGCGGTTTTTTTTGCTCAATAAATTGCAAATAAATCAATTAGAGGATATTTAGCAAAAAGAAGAAGCAAAATAAAGAAAATTTTGCAAAATGAGTAATTTCCATTTTACGTACATTAGGCCTGGGAAGATGGATATTGTGATTTCGTAAAATTCGGCCTCTTGGAGCGGTTTTTTTTTGCTCAATAAATTGCAAATAAATCAATTAGAGGATATTTAGCAAAAAGAAGAAGCAAAATAAAGAAAATTTTGCAAAATGAGTAATTTCCATTTTACGTACATTAGGCCTGGGAAGATGGATATTGTGATTTCGTAAAATTCGGCCTCTTGGAGCGGTTTTTTTTTGCTCAATAAATTGCAAATAAATCAATTAGAGGATATTTAGCAAAAAGAAGAAGCAAAATAAAGAAAATTTTGCAAAATGAGTAATTTCCATTTTACGTACATTAGGCCTGGGAAGATGGATATTGTGATTTCGTAAAATTCGGCCTCTTGGAGCGGTTTTTTTTGCTCAATAAATTGCAAATAAATCAATTAGAGGATATTTAGCAAAAAGAAGAAGCAAAATAAAGAAAATTTTGCAAAATGAGTAATTTCCATTTTACGTACATTAGGCCTGGGAAGATGGATATTGTGATTTCGTAAAATTCGGCCTCTTGGAGCGGTTTTTTTTGCTCAATAAATTGCAAATAAATCAATTAGAGGATATTTAGCAAAAAGAAGAAGCAAAATAAAGAAAATTTTGCAAAATGAGTAATTTCCATTTTACGTACATTAGGCCTGGGTAGATGGATATTGTGATTTCGTAAAATTCGTTCGGCCTCTTGGAGCGGTTTTTTTTGCTCAATAAATTGGAAATAAATCAATTAGAGGATATTTAGCAAAAAGAAGAAGCAAAATAAAGAAAATTTTGCAAAATGAGTAATTTCCATTTTACGTACATTAGGCCTGGATATTGTGATTTCGTAAAATTCGGCCTCTTGGAGCGGTTTTTTTTGCTCAATAAATTGCAAATAAATCAATTAGAGGATATTTAGCAAAAAGAAGAAGTAAAATAAAGAAAATTTTGCAAAATGAGTAATTTCCATTTTACGTACATTAGGCCTGGGAAGATGGATATTGTGATTTCGTAAAATTCGGCCTCTTGGAGCGGTTTTTTTTGCTCAATAAATTGCAAATAAATCAATTAGAGGATATTTAGCAAAAAGAAGAAGCAAAATAAAGAAAATTTTGCAAAATGAGTAATTTCCATTTTACGTACATTAGGCCTGGGAAGATGGATATTGTGATTTCGTAAAATTCGGCCTCTTGGAGCGGTTTTTTTTGCTCAATAAATTGCAAATAAATCAATTAGAGGATATTTAGCAAAAAGAAGAAGCAAAATAAAGAAAATTTTGCAAAATGAGTAATTTCCATTTTACGTACATTAGGCCTGGGAAGATGGATATTCTGATTTCGTAAAATTCGGCCTCTTGGAGCGGTTTTTTTTGCTCAATAAATTGCAAATAAATCAATTAGAGGATATTTAGCAAAAAGAAGAAGCAAAATAAAGAAAATTTTGCAAAATGAGTAATTTCCATTTTACGTACATTAGGCCTGGGAAGATGGATATTGTGATTTCGTAAAATTCGGCCTCTTGGAGCGGTTTTTTTTGCTCAATAAATTGCAAATAAATCAATTAGAGGATATTTAGCAAAAAGAAGAAGCAAAATAAAGAAAATTTTGCAAAATGAGTAATTTCCATTTTACGTACATTAGGCCTGGGAAGATGGATATTGTGATTTCGTAAAATTCGGCCTCTTGGAGCGGTTTTTTTTGCTCAATAAATTGCAAATAAATCAATTAGAGGATATTTAGCAAAAAGAAGAAGCAAAATAAAGAAAATTTTGCAAAATGAGTAATTTCCATTTTACGTACATTAGGCCTGGGAAGATGGATATTGTGATTTCGTAAAATTCGGCCTCTTGGAGCGGTTTTTTTTGCTCAATAAATTGCAAATAAATCAATTAGAGGATATTTAGCAAAAAGAAGAAGCAAAATAAAGAAAATTTTGCAAAATGAGTAATTTCCATTTTACGTACATTAGGCCTGGGAAGATGGATATTGTGATTTCGTAAAATTCGGCCTCTTGGAGCGGTTTTTTTTGCTCAATAAATTGCAAATAAATCAATTAGAGGATATTTAGCAAAAAGAAGAAGCAAAATAAAGAAAATTTTGCAAAATGAGTAATTTCCATTTTACGTACATTAGGCCTGGGAAGATGGATATTGTGATTTCGTAAAATTCGGCCTCTTGGAGCGGTTTTTTTTGCTCAATAAATTGCAAATAAATCAATTAGAGGATATTTAGCAAAAAGAAGAAGCAAAATAAAGAAAATTTTGCAAAATGAGTAATTTCCATTTTACGTACATTAGGCCTGGGAAGATGGATATTGTGATTTCGTAAAATTCGGCCTCTTGGAGCGGTTTTTTTTGCTCAATAAATTGCAAATAAATCAATTAGAGGATATTTAGCAAAAAGAAGAAGCAAAATAAAGAAAATTTTGCAAAATGAGTAATTTCCATTTTACGTACATTAGGCCTGGGTAGATGGATATTGTGATTTCGTAAAATTCGTTCGGCCTCTTGGAGCGGTTTTTTTTGCTCAATAAATTGCAAATAAATCAATTAGAGGATATTTAGCAAAAAGAAGAAGCAAAATAAAGAAAATTTTGCAAAATGAGTAATTTCCATTTTACGTACATTAGGCCTGGGAAGATGGATATTGTGATTTCGTAAAATTCGGCCTCTTGGAGCGGTTTTTTTTGCTCAATAAATTGCAAATAAATCAATTAGAGGATATTTAGCAAAAAGAAGAAGTAAAATAAAGAAAATTTTGCAAAATGAGTAATTTCCATTTTACGTACATTAGGCCTGGGAAGATGGATATTGTGATTTCGTAAAATTCGGCCTCTTGGAGCGGTTTTTTTTGCTCAATAAATTGCAAATAAATCAATTAGAGGATATTTAGCAAAAAGAAGAAGCAAAATAAAGAAAATTTTGCAAAATGAGTAATTTCCATTTTACGTACATTAGGCCTGGGAAGATGGATATTGTGATTTCGTAAAATTCGGCCTCTTGGAGCGGTTTTTTTTGCTCAATAAATTGCAAATAAATCAATTAGAGGATATTTAGCAAAAAGAAGAAGCAAAATAAAGAAAATTTTGCAAAATGAGTAATTTCCATTTTACGTACATTAGGCCTGGGAAGATGGATATTGTGATTTCGTAAAATTCGGCCTCTTGGAGCGGTTTTTTTTGCTCAATAAATTGGAAATAAATCAATTAGAGGATATTTAGCAAAAAGAAGAAGCAAAATAAAGAAAATTTTGCAAAATGAGTAATTTCCATTTTACGTACATTAGGCCTGGGAAGATGGATATTGTGATTTCGTAAAATTCGGCCTCTTGGAGCGGTTTTTTTTGCTCAATAAATTGCAAATAAATCAATTAGAGGATATTTAGCAAAAAGAAGAAGCAAAATAAAGAAAATTTTGCAAAATGAGTAATTTCCATTTTACGTACATTAGGCCTGGGAAGATGGATATTGTGATTTCGTAAAATTCGGCCTCTTGGAGCGGTTTTTTTTGCTCAATAAATTGCAAATAAATCAATTAGAGGATATTTAGCAAAAAGAAGAAGCAAAATAAAGAAAATTTTGCAAAATGAGTAATTTCCATTTTACGTACATTAGGCCTGGGAAGATGGATATTGTGATTTCGTAAAATTCGGCCTCTTGGAGCGGTTTTTTTTGCTCAATAAATTGCAAATAAATCAATTAGAGGATATTTAGCAAAAAGAAGAAGCAAAATAAAGAAAATTTTGCAAAATGAGTAATTTCCATTTTACGTACATTAGGCCTGGGAAGATGGATATTGTGATTTCGTAAAATTCGGCCTCTTGGAGCGGTTTTTTTTGCTCAATAAATTGCAAATAAATCAATTAGAGGATATTTAGCAAAAAGAAGAAGCAAAATAAAGAAAATTTTGCAAAATGAGTAATTTCCATTTTACGTACATTAGGCCTGGGAAGATGGATATTGTGATTTCGTAAAATTCGGCCTCTTGGAGCGGTTTTTTTTGCTCAATAAATTGCAAATAAATCAATTAGAGGATATTTAGCAAAAAGAAGAAGCAAAATAAAGAAAATTTTGCAAAATGAGTAATTTCCATTTTACGTACATTAGGCCTGGGAAGATGGATATTGTGATTTCGTAAAATTCGGCCTCTTGGAGCGGTTTTTTTTGCTCAATAAATTGCAAATAAATCAATTAGAGGATATTTAGCAAAAAGAAGAAGCAAAATAAAGAAAATTTTGCAAAATGAGTAATTTCCATTTTACGTACATTAGGCCTGGGAAGATGGATATTGTGATTTCGTAAAATTCGGCCTCTTGGAGCGGTTTTTTTTGCTCAATAAATTGGAAATAAATCAATTAGAGGATATTTAGCAAAAAGAAGAAGCAAAATAAAGAAAATTTTGCAAAATGAGTAATTTCCATTTTACGTACATTAGGCCTGGGAAGATGGATATTGTGATTTCGTAAAATTCGGCCTCTTGGAGCGGTTTTTTTTGCTCAATAAATTGCAAATAAATCAATTAGAGGATATTTAGCAAAAGGAAGAAGCAAAATAAAGAAAATTTTGCAAAATGAGTAATTTCCATTTTACGTACATTAGGCCTGGGAAGATGGATATTGTGATTTCGTAAAATTCGGCCTCTTGGAGCGGTTTTTTTTGCTCAATAAATTGCAAATAAATCAATTAGAGGATATTTAGCAAAAAGAAGAAGCAAAATAAAGAAAATTTTGCAAAATGAGTAATTTCCATTTTACGTACATTAGGCCTGGGAAGATGGATATTCTGATTTCGTAAAATTCGGCCTCTTGGAGCGGTTTTTTTTGCTCAATAAATTGGAAATAAATCAATTAGAGGATATTTAGCAAAAAGAAGAAGCAAAATAAAGAAAATTTTGCAAAATGAGTAATTTCCATTTTACGTACATTAGGCCTGGGAAGATGGATATTGTGATTTCGTAAAATTCGGCCTCTTGGAGCGGTTTTTTTTGCTCAATAAATTGCAAATAAATCAATTAGAGGATATTTAGCAAAAAGAAGAAGCAAAATAAAGAAAATTTTGCAAAATGAGTAATTTCCATTTTACGTACATTAGGCCTGGGAAGATGGATATTGTGATTTCGTAAAATTCGGACTCTTGGAGCGGTTTTTTTTGCTCAATAAATTGCAAATAAATCAATTAGAGGATATTTAGCAAAAAGAAGAAGCAAAATAAAGAAAATTTTGCAAAATGAGTAATTTCCATTTTACGTACATTAGGCCTGGGAAGATGGATATTGTGATTTCGTAAAATTCGGCCTCTTGGAGCGGTTTTTTTTGCTCAATAAATTGCAAATAAATCAATTAGAGGATATTTAGCAAAAAGAAGAAGCAAAATAAAGAAAATTTTGCAAAATGAGTAATTTCCATTTTACGTACATTAGGCCTGGGAAGATGGATATTGTGATTTCGTAAAATTCGGCCTCTTGGAGCGGTTTTTTTTGCTCAATAAATTGCAAATAAATCAATTAGAGGATATTTAGCAAAAAGAAGAAGCAAAATAAAGAAAATTTTGCAAAATGAGTAATTTCCATTTTACGTACATTAGGCCTGGGAAGATGGATATTGTGATTTCGTAAAATTCGGCCTCTTGGAGCGGTTTTTTTTGCTCAATAAATTGCAAATAAATCAATTAGAGGATATTTAGCAAAAAGAAGAAGCAAAATAAAGAAAATTTTGCAAAATGAGTAATTTCCATTTTACGTACATTAGGCCTGGGATGATGGATATTGTGATTTCGTAAAATTCGGGCTCTTGGAGCGGTTTTTTTTGCTCAATAAATTGCAAATAAATCAATTAGAGGATATTTAGCAAAAAGAAGAAGCAAAATAAAGAAAATTTTGCAAAATGAGTAATTTCCATTTTACGTACATTAGGCCTGGGAAGATGGATATTGTGATTTAGTAAAATTCGGCCTCTTGGAGCGGTTTTTTTTGCTCAATAAATTGCAAATAAATCAATTAGAGGATATTTAGCAAAAAGAAGAAGCAAAATAAAGAAAATTTTGCAAAATGAGTAATTTCCATTTTACGTACATTAGGCCTGGGAAGATGGATATTGTGATTTCGTAAAATTCGGCCTGTTGGAGCGGTTTTTTTTGCTCAATAAATTGGAAATAAAATACGTAGAGGATATTTAGCAAAAAACCGAATAGAAATTAAGCAATTTTCGCGAAATTAGTAATTTTAGCAACTTTAGGTATATTTTGTATGGGGCATGGCAACTTGAAATTGCCATTTTCTAAAATACGGCTTCCAGCAGCGGTTTTTTGGGCTCAATAAATTGGAAATAAAATAATTAGAGGATATTTAGCAAAAAACCGTATAGAAATTAAGCAATTTTCGCGAAATTACTAATTTTATCAATTTGACGTTTTTTTTGTATGGGGCGTGAGAACTTGAAATTGCCATTTTCTAAAATACGGCCTCTAGGAGCGGTTTTTTGGGCTCAATTAATTGGAAATAAAAGAATTAGAGGATATTTAGCAAAAAACCAAATAGAAATTAAGCAATTTTCGCGAAATTAGTAATTTTCGCAATTTTACGTATATTTTGTATGGGGCGTGGGAACTTGAAATTGCCATTTTCTAAAATACGGCCTCTAGGAGCGGTTTTTTGGGCTCAATTAATTGGAAATAAAATAATTAGAGGATATTTATCAAAAAACCGAATAGAAATTAAGCAATTTTCGCGAAATTAGTAATTTTCGCAATTTTACGTATATTTTGTATGGGGCGTGGGAACTTGAAATTGCCATTTTCTAAAATACGGCTTCCAGGAGCGGTTTTTTGGGCTCAATAAATTGGAAATAAAATAATTAGAGGATATTTAGCAAAAAACCGTATAGAAATTAAGCAATTTTCACGAAATTACTAATTTTTATCAATTTGATTTTTTTTTGTATGGGGCGTGGGAACTTGAAATTGCCATTTTCTAAAATACGGCTTCCAGGAGCGGTTTTTTGGGCTCAATAAATTGGAAATAAAATAATTAGAGGATATTTATCAAAAAACCGAATAGAAATTAAGCAATTTTCGCGAAATTAGTAATTTTCGCAATTTTACGTATATTTTGTATGGGGCGTGGGAACTTGAAATTGCCATTTTCTAAAGTACGGCTTCCAGGAGCGGTATTTTGGGCTCAATCAATTGGAAATAAAATAATTAGAGGATATTTAGCAAAAAACCGTATAGAAATTAAGCAATTTTCGCGAAATTACTAATTTTTATCAATTTGACTTTTTTTTTGTATGGGGCGTGGGAACTTGAAATTGCCATTTTCTAAAATACGGCTTCCAGGAGCGGTTTTTTGGGCTCAATAAATTGGAAATAAAATAATTAGAGGATATTTAGCAAAAAACCGTATAGAAATTAAGCAATTTTCGCGAAATTACTAATTTTATCAATTTTACGTATATTTTGTATGGGGCGTGGGAACTTGAAATTGCCATTTTCTAAAATACGGCTTCCAGGAGCGGTTTTTTGGGCTCAATAAATTGGAAATAAAATAATTAGAGGATATTTAGCAAAAAACCGTATAGAAATTAAGCAATTTTCGCGAAATTACTAATTTTTATCAATTTGACGTTTTTTTTGTATGGGGCGTGGGAACTTGAAATTGCCATTTTCTAAAATACGGCTTCCAGGAGCGGTTTTTTGGGCTCAATAAATTGGAAATAAAATAATTAGAGGATATTTAGCAAAAAACCGTATAGAAATTAAGCAATTTTCGCGAAATTACTAATTTTATCAATTTGACGTTTTTTTTGTATGGGGCGTGAGAACTTGAAATTGCCATTTTCTAAAATACGGCCTCTAGGAGCGGTTTTTTGGGCTCAATAAATTGGAAATAAAATAATTAGAGGATATTTAGCAAAAAACCGTATAGAAATTAAGCAATTTTCGCGAAATTACTAATTTTTATCAATTTGACTTTTTTTTTGTATGGGGCGTGAGAACTTGAAATTGCCATTTTCTAAAATACGGCCTCTAGGAGCGGTTTTTTGGGCTCAATTAATTGGAAATAAAATAATTAGAGGATACTTATCAAAAAACCGAATAGAAATTAAGCAATTTTCGCGAAATTAGTAATTTTCGCAATTTTACGTATATTTTGTATGGGGCGTGGGAACTTGAAATTGCCATTTTCTAAAATACGGCTTCCAGGAGCGGTTTTTTG
Source organism: Philonicus albiceps (assembly GCA_963969385.1). NCBI lineage: Eukaryota > Metazoa > Arthropoda > Insecta > Diptera > Asilidae > Philonicus > Philonicus albiceps. The sequence continues at coordinate 4,819,727 of OZ017777.1, read as the reverse complement.
GGCTCAATAAATTGGAAATAAAATAATTAGAGGATATTTAGCAAAAAACCGTATAGAAATTAAGCAATTTTCGCGAAATTAGTAATTTTCGCAATTTTACGTATATTTTGTATGGGGCGTGAGAACTTGAAATTGCCATTTTCTAAAATACGGCCTCTAGGAGCGGTTTTTTGGGCTCAATAAATTGGAAATAAAATAATTAAAGGATATTTAGCAAAAAACCGTATAGAAATTAAGCAATTTTCGCGAAATTTGACGTTTTTTTTGTATGGGGCGTGGGAACTTGAAATTGCCATTTTCTAAAATACGGCCTCTAGGAGCGGTTTTTTGGGCTCAATAATTTGGAAATAAAATAATTAGAGGATATTTAGCAAAAAACCGTATAGAAATTAAGCAATTTTCGCGAAATTACTAATTTTCGCAATTTTACGTATATTTTGTATGGGGCGTGGGAACTTGAAATTGCCATTTTCTAAAATACGGCTTCCAGGAGCGGTTTTTTGGGCTCAATAAATTGGAAATAAAATAATTAGAGGATATTTAGCAAAAAACCGTATAGAAATTAAGCAATTTTCGCGAAATTACTAATTTTATCAATTTGACGTTTTTTTTGTATGGGGCGTGAGAACTTGAAATTGCCATTTTCTAAAATACGGCCTCTAGGAGCGGTTTTTTGGGCTCAAATAATTGGAAATAAAATAATTAGAGGATATTTATCAAAAAACCGAATAGAAATTAAGCAATTTTCGCGAAATTAATAATTTTCGCAATTTTACGTATATTTTGTATGGGGCGTGGGAACTTGAAATTGCCATTTTCTAAAATACGGCTTCCAGGAGCGGTTTTTTGGGCTCAATAAATTGGAAATAAAATAATTAGAGGATATTTAGCAAAAAACCGTATAGAAATTAAGCAATTTTCGCGAAATTACTAATTTTATCAATTTGACGTTTTTTTTGTATGGGGCGTGAGAACTTGAAATTGCCATTTTCTAAAATACGGCCTCTAGGAGCGGTTTTTTGGGCTCAATAAATTGGAAATAAAATAATTAGAGGATATTTAGCAAAAAACCGTATAGAAATTAAGCAATTTTCGCGAAATTACTAATTTTATCAATTTGACGTTTTTTTTGTATGGGGCGTGGGAACTTGAAATTGCCATTTTCTAAAATACGGCTTCCAGGAGCGGTTTTTTGGGCTCAATAAATTGGAAATAAAATAATTAGAGGATATTTAGCAAAAAACCGTATAGAAATTAAGCAATTTTCGCGAAATTAGTAAATTTCGCAATTTTACGTATATTTTGTATGGGGCTTGGGAACTTGAAATTGCCATTTTCTAAAATACGGCCTCTAGGAGCGGTTTTTTGGGCTCAATATATTGGAAATAAAATAATTAGAGGATATTTAGCAAAAAACCGTATAGAAATTAAGCAATTTTCGCGAAATTACTAATTTTATCAATTTTACGTATATTTTGTATGGGGCGTGGGAACTTGAAATTGCCATTTTCTAAAATACGGCTTCCAGGAGCGGTTTTTTGGGCTCAATAAATTGGAAATAAAATAATTAGAGGATATTTAGCAAAAAACCGTATAGAAATTAAGCAATTTTCGCGAAATTACTAATTTTTATCAATTTGACGTTTTTTTTGTATGGGGCGTGGGAACTTGAAATTGCCATTTTCTAAAATACGGCTTCCAGGAGCGGTTTTTTGGGCTCAATAAATTGGAAATAAAATAATTAGAGGATATTTAGCAAAAAACCGTATAGAAATTAAGCAATTTTCGCGAAATTACTAATTTTATCAATTTGACGTTTTTTTTGTATGGGGCGTGAGAACTTGAAATTGCCATTTTCTAAAATACGGCCTCTAGGAGCGGTTTTTTGGGCTCAATAAATTGGAAATAAAATAATTAGAGGATATTTAGCAAAAAACCGTATAGAAATTAAGCAATTTTCGCGAAATTACTAATTTTTATCAATTTGACTTTTTTTTTGTATGGGGCGTGAGAACTTGAAATTGCCATTTTCTAAAATACGGCCTCTAGGAGCGGTTTTTTGGGCTCAATTAATTGGAAATAAAATAATTAGAGGATACTTATCAAAAAACCGAATAGAAATTAAGCAATTTTCGCGAAATTAGTAATTTTCGCAATTTTACGTATATTTTGTATGGGGCGTGGGAACTTGAAATTGCCATTTTCTAAAATACGGCTTCCAGGAGCGGTTTTTTGGGCTCAATAAATTGGAAATAAAATAATTAGAGGATATTTAGCAAAAAACCGTATAGAAATTAAGCAATTTTCGCGAAATTAGTAATTTTCGCAATTTTATGTATATTTTGTATGGGGCGTGAGAACTTGAAATTGCCATTTTCTAAAATACGGCCTCTAGGAGCGGTTTTTTGGGCTCAATAAATTGGAAATAAAATAATTAAAGGATATTTAGCAAAAAACCGTATAGAAATTAAGCAATTTTCGCGAAATTACTAATTTTATCAATTTTACGTATATTTTGTATGGGGCGTGGGAACTTGAAATTGCCATTTTCTAAAATACGGCTTCCAGGAGCGGTTTTTTGGGCTCAATAAATTGGAAATAAAATAATTAGAGGATATTTAGCAAAAAACCGTATAGAAATTAAGCAATTTTCGCGAAATTACTAATTTTTATCAATTTGACGTTTTTTTTGTATGGGGCGTGGGAACTTGAAATTGCCATTTTCTAAAATACGGCTTCCAGGAGCGGTTTTTTGGGCTCAATAAATTGGAAATAAAATAATTAGAGGATATTTAGCAAAAAACCGTATAGAAATTAAGCAATTTTCGCGAAATTACTAATTTTTATCAATTTGACTTTTTTTTTGTATGGGGCGTGAGAACTTGAAATTGCCATTTTCTAAAATACGGCCTCTAGGAGCGGTTTTTTTGGGCTCAATTAATTGGAAATAAAATAATTAGAGGATATTTATCAAAAAACCGTATAGAAATTAAGCAATTTTCGCGAAATTACTAATTTTATCAATTTTACGTATATTTTGTATGGGGCGTGGGAACTTGAAATTGCCATTTTCTAAAATACGGCTTCCAGGAGCGGTTTTTTGGGCTCAATAAATTGGAAATAAAATAATTAGAGGATATTTAGCAAAAAACCGTATAGAAATTAAGCAATTTTCGCGAAATTACTAATTTTTATCAATTTGACGTTTTTTTTGTATGGGGCGTGGGAACTTGAAATTGCCATTTTCTAAAATACGGCTTCCAGGAGCGGTTTTTTGGGCTCAATAAATTGGAAATAAAATAATTAGAGGATATTTAGCAAAAAACCGTATAGAAATTAAGCAATTTTCGCGAAATTACTAATTTTATCAATTTGACGTTTTTTTTGTATGGGGCGTGAGAACTTGAAATTGCCATTTTCTAAAATACGGCCTCTAGGAGCGGTTTTTTGGGCTCAATAAATTGGAAATAAAATAATTAGAGGATATTTAGCAAAAAACCGTATAGAAATTAAGCAATTTTCGCGAAATTACTAATTTTTATCAATTTGACTTTTTTTTTGTATGGGGCGTGAGAACTTGAAATTGCCATTTTCTAAAATACGGCCTCTAGGAGCGGTTTTTTGGGCTCAATAAATTGGAAATAAAATAATTAAAGGATATTTAGCAAAAAACCGTATAGAAATTAAGCAATTTTCGCGAAATTACTAATTTTATCAATTTTACGTATATTTTGTATGGGGCGTGGGAACTTGAAATTGCCATTTTCTAAAATACGGCTTCCAGGAGCGGTTTTTTGGGCTCAATAAATTGGAAATAAAATAATTAGAGGATATTTAGCAAAAAACCGTATAGAAATTAAGCAATTTTCGCGAAATTACTAATTTTTATCAATTTGACGTTTTTTTTGTATGGGGCGTGGGAACTTGAAATTGCCATTTTCTAAAATACGGCTTCCAGGAGCGGTTTTTTGGGCTCAATAAATTGGAAATAAAATAATTAGAGGATATTTAGCAAAAAACCGTATAGAAATTAAGCAATTTTCGCGAAATTACTAATTTTATCAATTTGACGTTTTTTTTTGTATGGGGCGTGAGAACTTGAAATTGCCATTTTCTAAAATACGGCCTCTAGGAGCGGTTTTTTGGGCTCAATAAATTGGAAATAAAATAATTAGAGGATATTTAGCAAAAAACCGTATAGAAATTAAGCAATTTTCGCGAAATTACTAATTTTTATCAATTTGACTTTTTTTTTGTATGGGGCGTGAGAACTTGAAATTGCCATTTTCTAAAATACGGCCTCTAGGAGCGGTTTTTTGGGCTCAATTAATTGGAAATAAAATAATTAGAGGATACTTATCAAAAAACCGAATAGAAATTAAGCAATTTTCGCGAAATTAGTAATTTTCGCAATTTTACGTATATTTTGTATGGGGCGTGGGAACTTGAAATTGCCATTTTCTAAAATACGGCTTCCAGGAGCGGTTTTTTGGGCTCAATAAATTGGAAATAAAATAATTAGAGGATATTTAGCAAAAAACCGTATAGAAATTAAGCAATTTTCGCGAAATTAGTAATTTTCGCAATTTTACGTATATTTTGTATGGGGCGTGAGAACTTGAAATTGCCATTTTCTAAAATACGGCCTCTAGGAGCGGTATTTTGGGCTCAATAAATTGGAAATAAAATAATTAAAGGATATTTAGCAAAAAACCGTATAGAAATTAAGCAATTTTCGCGAAATTTGACGTTTTTTTTGTATGGGGCGTGGGAACTTGAAATTGCCATTTTCTAAAATACGGCCTCTAGGAGCGGTTTTTTGGGCTCAATAATTTGGAAATAAAATAATTAGAGGATATTTAGCAAAAAACCGTATAGAAATTAAGCAATTTTCGCGAAATTACTAATTTTCGCAATTTTACGTATATTTTGTATGGGGCGTGGGAACTTGAAATTGCCATTTTCTAAAATACGGCTTCCAGGAGCGGTTTTTTGGGCTCAATAAATTGGAAATAAAATAATTAGAGGATATTTAGCAAAAAACCGTATAGAAATTAAGCAATTTTCGCGAAATTACTAATTTTTATCAATTTGACGTTTTTTTTTGAATGGGGCGTGAGAACTTGAAATTGCCATTTTCTAAAATACGGCCTCTAGGAGCGGTTTTTTGGGCTCAATTAATTGGAAATAAAATAATTAGAGGATATTTATCAAAAAACCGAATAGAAATTAAGCAATTTTCGCGAAATTAATAATTTTCGCAATTTTACGTATATTTTGTATGGGGCGTGGGAACTTGAAATTGCCATTTTCTAAAATACGGCTTCCAGGAGCGGTTTTTTGGGCTCAATAAATTGGAAATAAAATAATTAGAGGATATTTAGCAAAAAACCGTATAGAAATTAAGCAATTTTCGCGAAATTACTAATTTTATCAATTTGACGTTTTTTTTGTATGGGGCGTGAGAACTTGAAATTGCCATTTTCTAAAATACGGCCTCTAGGAGCGGTTTTTTGGGCTCAATAAATTGGAAATAAAATAATTAGAGGATATTTAGCAAAAAACCGTATAGAAATTAAGCAATTTTCGCGAAATTACTAATTTTATCAATTTGACGTTTTTTTTGTATGGGGCGTGGGAACTTGAAATTGCCATTTTCTAAAATACGGCTTCCAGGAGCGGTTTTTTGGGCTCAATAAATTGGAAATAAAATAATTAGAGGATATTTAGCAAAAAACCGTATAGAAATTAAGCAATTTTCGCGAAATTAGTAAATTTCGCAATTTTACGTATATTTTGTATGGGGCTTGGGAACTTGAAATTGCCATTTTCTAAAATACGGCCTCTAGGAGCGGTTTTTTGGGCTCAATATATTGGAAATAAAATAATTAGAGGATATTTAGCAAAAAACCGTATAGAAATTAAGCAATTTTCGCGAAATTACTAATTTTATCAATTTTACGTATATTTTGTATGGGGCGTGGGAACTTGAAATTGCCATTTTCTAAAATACGGCTTCCAGGAGCGGTTTTTTGGGCTCAATAAATTGGAAATAAAATAATTAGAGGATATTTAGCAAAAAACCGTATAGAAATTAAGCAATTTTCGCGAAATTACTAATTTTATCAATTTGACGTTTTTTTTGTATGGGGCGTGGGAACTTGAAATTGCCATTTTGTAAAATACGGCCTCTAGGAGCGGTTTTTTGGGCTCAATAAATTGGAAATAAAATAATTAGAGGATATTTAGCAAAAAACCGTATAGAAATTAAGCAATTTTCGCGAAATTACTAATTTTTATCAATTTGACTTTTTTTTTGTATGGGGCGTGAGAACTTGAAATTGCCATTTTCTAAAATACGGCCTCTAGGAGCGGTTTTTTGGGCTCAATTAATTGGAAATAAAATAATTAGAGGATATTTATCAAAAAACCGAATAGAAATTAAGCAATTTTCGCGAAATTAGTAATTTTCGCAATTTTACGTATATTTTGTATGGGGCGTGGGAACTTGAAATTGCCATTTTCTAAAATACGGCTTCCAGGAGCGGTTTTTTGGGCTCAATAAATTGGAAATAAAATAATTAGAGGATATTTAGCAAAAAACCGTATAGCAATTAAGCAATTTTCGCGAAATTAGTAATTTTCGCAATTTTACTTATATTTTGTATGGGGCGTGGGAACTTGAAATTGCCATTTTCTAAAATACGGTTTCCAGGAGCGGTTTTTTGGGCTTAAAAAATTGGAAATAAAATAATTAGAGGATATTTAGCAAAAAACCGTATAGAAATTAAGCAATTTTCGCGAAATTAGTAATTTTATCAATTTGACGTTTTTTTTGTATGGGGCGTGAGAACTTGAAATTGCCATTTTCTAAAATACGGCCTCCAGGAGCGGTTTTTAGGGCTCAATAAATTGGAAATAAAATAATTAGAGGATATTTAGCAAAAAACCGTATAGAAATTAAGCAATTTTCGCGAAATTAGTAAATTTCGCAATTTTACGTATATTTTGTATGGGGCGTGGGAACTTGAAATTGCCATTTTCTAAATTACGGCTTCCAGGAGCGGTTTTTTGGGCTCAATAAATTGGAAATAAAATAATTAGAGAATATTTAGCAAAAAACCGTATAGAAATTAAGCAATTTTCGCGAAATTAGTAATTTTCGCAATTTTACGTATATTTTGTATGGGGCGTGGGAACTTGAAATTGCCATTTTCTAAAATACGGCTTCCAGGAGCGGTTTTTTGGGCTCAATAAATTGGAAATAAAATAATTAGAGGATATTTATCAAAAAACCGAATAGAAATTAAGCAATTTTCGCGAAATTAGTAATTTTCGCAATTTTACGTATATTTTGTATGGGGCGTGGGAACTTGAAATTGCCATTTTCTAAAATACGGCTTCCAGGAGCGGTTTTTTGGGCTCAATAAATTGGAAATAAAATAATTAGAGGATATTTATCAAAAAACCGAATAGAAATTAAGCAATTTTCGCGAAATTAGTAATTTTCGCAATTTTACGTATATTTTGTATGGGGCGTGGGAACTTGAAATTGCCATTTTCTAAAATACGGCTTCCAGGAGCGGTTTTTTGGGCTCAATAAATTGGAAATAAAATAATTAGAGGATATTTAGCAAAAAACCGTATAGAAATTAAGCAATTTTCGCGAAATTAGTAATTTTCGCAATTTTACGTATATTTTGTATGGGGCGTGGGAACTTGAAATTGCCATTTTCTAAAATACGGCCTCTAGGAGCGGTTTTTTGGGCTCAATAAATTGGAAATAAAATAATTAGAGGATATTTATCAAAAAACCGAATAGAAATTAAGCAATTTTCGCGAAATTACTAATTTTATCAATTTTACGTATATTTTGTATGGGGCGTGAGAACTTGAAATTGCCATTTTCTAAAATACGGCCTCTAGGAGCGGTTTTTTGGGCTCAATTAATTGGAAATAAAATAATTAGAGGATATTTATCAAAAAACCGAATAGAAATTAAGCAATTTTCGCGAAATTAGTAATTTTCGCAATTTTACGTATATTTTGTATGGGGCGTGGGAACTTGAAATTGCCATTTTCTAAAATACGGCTTCCAGGAGCGGTTTTTTGGGCTCAATAAATTGGAAATAAAATAATTAGAGGATATTTAGCAAAAAACCGTATAGAAATTAAGCAATTTTCGCGAAATTACTAATTTTATCAATTTTACGTATATTTTGTATGGGGCGTGGGAACTTGAAATTGCCATTTTCTAAAATACGGCTTCCAGGAGCGGTTTTTTGGGCTCAATAAATTGGAAATAAAATAATTAGAGGATATTTAGCAAAAAACCGTATAGAAATTAAGCAATTTTCGCGAAATTACTAATTTTTATCAATTTGACGTTTTTTTTGTATGGGGCGTGAGAACTTGAAATTGCCATTTTCTAAAATACGGCCTCTAGGAGCGGTTTTTTGGGCTCAATTAATTGGAAATAAAATAATTAGAGGATATTTATCAAAAAACCGAATAGAAATTAAGCAATTTTCGCGAAATTAGTAATTTTCGCAATTTTACGTATATTTTGTATGGGGCGTGGGAACTTGAAATTGCCATTTTCTAAAATACGGCTTCCAGGAGCGGTTTTTTGGGCTCAATAAATTGGAAATAAAATAATTAGAGAATATTTAGCAAAAAACCGTATAGAAATTAAGCAATTTTCGCGAAATTAGTAATTTTCGCAATTTTACGTATATTTTGTATGGGGCGTGGGAACTTGAAATTGCCATTTTCTAAAATACGGCCTCTAGGAGCGGTTTTTTGGGCTCAATAAATTGGAAATAAAATAATTAGAGGATATTTATCAAAAAACCGAATAGAAATTAAGCAATTTTCGCGAAATTAGTAATTTTCGCAATTTTACGTATATTTTGTATGGGGCGTGGGAACTTGAAATTGCCATTTTCTAAAATACGGCTTCCAGGAGCGGTTTTTTGGGCTCAATAAATTGGAAATAAAATAATTAGAGGATATTTAGCAAAAAACCGTATAGAAATTAAGCAATTTTCGCGAAATTAGTAATTTTCGCAATTTTACGTATATTTTGTATGGGGCGTGGGAACTTGAAATTGCCATTTTCTAAAATACGGCCTCTAGGAGCGGTTTTTTGGGCTCAATAAATTGGAAATAAAATAATTAGAGGATATTTAGCAAAAAACCGTATAGAAATTAAGCAATTTTCGCGAAATTAGTAATTTTCGCAATTTTACGTATATTTTGTATGGGGCGTGGGAACTTGAAATTGCCATTTTCTAAAATACGGCTTCCAGGAGCGGTTTTTTGGGCTCAATAAATTGGAAATAAAATAATTAGAGGATATTTAGCAAAAAACCGTATAGAAATTAAGCAATTTTCGCGAAATTACTAATTTTATCAATTTTACGTATATTTTGTATGGGGCGTGGGAACTTGAAATTGCCATTTTCTAAAATACGGCTTCCAGGAGCGGTTTTTTGGGCTCAATAAATTGGAAATAAAATAATTAGAGGATATTTAGCAAAAAACCGTATAGAAATTAAGCAATTTTCGCGAAATTAGTAATTTTCGCAATTTTACGTATATTTTGTATGGGGCGTGAGAACTTGAAATTGCCATTTTCTAAAATACGGCCTCTAGGAGCGGTTTTTTGGGCTCAATAAATTGGAAATAAAATAATTAGAGGATATTTAGCAAAAAACCGTATAGAAATTAAGCAATTTTCGCGAAATTACTAATTTTATCAATTTGACGTTTTTTTTGTATGGGGCGTGAGAACTTGAAATTGCCATTTTCTAAAATACGGCCTCTAGGAGCGGTTTTTTGGGCTCAATAAATTGGAAATAAAATAATTAGAGGATATTTAGCAAAAAACCGTATAGAAATTAAGCAATTTTCGCGAAATTAGTAATTTTCGCAATTTTACGTATATTTTGTATGGGGCGTGGGAACTTGAAATTGCCATTTTCTAAAATACGGCTCCCAGGAGCGGTTTTTTGGGCTCAATAAATTGGAAATAAAATAATTAGAGGATATTTAGCAAAAAACCGTATAGAAATTAAGCAATTTTCGCGAAATTAGTAATTTTCGCAATTTTACGTATATTTTGTATGGGGCGTGGGAACTTGAAATTGCCATTTTCTAAAATACGGCCTCTAGGAGCGGTTTTTTGGGCTCAATAAATTGGAAATAAAATAATTAGAGGATATTTAGCAAAAAACCGTATAGAAATTAAGCAATTTTCGCGAAATTACTAATTTTATCAATTTTACGTATATTTTGTATGGGGCGTGGGAACTTGAAATTGCCATTTTCTAAAATACGGCTTCCAGGAGCGGTTTTTTGGGCTCAATAAATTGGAAATAAAATAATTAGAGGATATTTAGCAAAAAACCGTATAGAAATTAAGCAATTTTCGCGAAATTACTAATTTTATCAATTTGACGTTTTTTTTGTATGGGGCGTGAGAACTTGAAATTGCCATTTTCTAAAATACGGCCTCTAGGAGCGGTTTTTTGGGCTCAATAAATTGGAAATAAAATAATTAGAGGATATTTAGCAAAAAACCGTATAGAAATTAAGCAATTTTCGCGAAATTACTAATTTTATCAATTTTACGTATATTTTGTATGGGGCGTGGGAACTTGAAATTGCCATTTTCTAAAATACGGCTTCCAGGAGCGGTTTTTTGGGCTCAATAAATTGGAAATAAAATAATTAGAGGATATTTAGCAAAAAACCGTATAGAAATTAAGCAATTTTCGCGAAATTACTAATTTTTATCAATTTGACTTTTTTTTTGTATGGGGCGTGAGAACTTGAAATTGCCATTTTCTAAAATACGGCCTCTAGGAGCGGTTTTTTGGGCTCAATTAATTGGAAATAAAATAATTAGAGGATATTTAGCAAAAAACCGTATAGAAATTAAGCAATTTTCGCGAAATTAGTAATTTTCGCAATTTTACGTATATTTTGTATGGGGCGTGGGAACTTGAAATTGCCATTTTCTAAAATACGGCTTCCAGGAGCGGTTTTTTGGGCTCAATAAATTGGAAATAAAATAATTAGAGGATATTTAGCAAAAAACCGTATAGAAATTAAGCAATTTTCGCGAAATTAGTAATTTTCGCAATTTTACGTATATTTTGTATGGGGCGTGGGAACTTGAAATAGCCATTTTCTAAAATACGGCCTCTAGGAGCGGTTTTTTGGGCTCAATTAATTGGAAATAAAATAATTAGAGGATATTTATCAAAAAACCGAATAGAAATTAAGCAATTTTCGCGAAATTAGTAATTTTCGCAATTTTACGTATATTTTGTATGGGGCGTGGGAACTTGAAATTGCCATTTTCTAAAATACGGCTTCCAGGAGCGGTTTTTTGGGCTCAATAAATTGGAAATAAAATAATTAGAGGATATTTAGCAAAAAACCGTATAGAAATTAAGCAATTTTCGCGAAATTAGTAATTTTCGCAATTTTACGTATATTTTGTATGGGGCGTGGGAACTTGAAATTGCCATTTTCTAAAATACGACCTCTAGGAGCGGTTTTTTTGGGCTCAATAAATTGGAAATAAAATAATTAGTGGATATTTAGCAAAAAACCGTATAGAAATTAAGCAATTTTCGCGAAATTACTAATTTTATCAATTTTACGTATATTTTGTATGGGGCGTGGGAACTTGAAATTGCCATTTTCTAAAATACGGCTTCCAGGAGCGGTTTTTTGGGCTCAATAAATTGGAAATAAAATAATTAGAGGATATTTAGCAAAAAACCGTATAGAAATTATGCAATTTTCGCGAAATTACTAATTTTTATCAATTTGACGTTTTTTTTGAATGGGGCGTGAGAACTTGAAATTGCCATTTTCTAAAATACGGCCTCTAGGAGCGGTTTTTTTGGGCTCAATTAATTGGAAATAAAATAATTAGAGGATATTTATCAAAAAACCGAATAGAAATTAAGCAATTTTCGCGAAATTAATAATTTTCGCAATTTTACGTATATTTTGTATGGGGCGTGGGAACTTGAAATTGCCATTTTCTAAAATACGGCTTCCAGGAGCGGTTTTTTGGGCTCAATAAATTGGAAATAAAATAATTAGAGGATATTTAGCAAAAAACCGTATAGAAATTAAGCAATTTTCGCGAAATTACTAATTTTTATCAATTTGACGTTTTTTTTGTATGGGGCGTGAGAACTTGAAATTGCCATTTTCTAAAATACGGCCTCTAGGAGCGGTTTTTTGGGCTCAATTAATTGGAAATAAAATAATTAGAGGATATTTAGCAAAAAACCGTATAGAAATTAAGCAATTTTCGCGAAATTACTAATTTTATCAATTTTACGTATATTTTGTATGGGGCGTGGGAACTTGAAATTGCCATTTTCTAAAATACGGCTTCCAGGAGCGGTTTTTTGGGCTCAATTAATTGGAAATAAAATAATTAGAGGATATTTATCAAAAAACCGAATAGAAATTAAGCAATTTTCGCGAAATTAATAATTTTCGCAATTTTACGTATATTTTGTATGGGGCGTGGGAACTTGAAATTGCCATTTTCTAAAATACGGCTTCCAGGAGCGGTTTTTTTGGGCTCAATAAATTGGAAATAAAATAATTAGAGGATATTTAGCAAAAAACCGAATAGAAATTAAGCAAAATTCGCGAAATTAGTAATTTTCGCAATTTTACGTATATTTTGTATGGGGCGTGGGAACTTGAAATTGCCATTTTCTAAAATACGGCTTCCAGGAGCGGTTTTTTGGGCTCAATAAATTGGAAATAAAATAATTAGAGGATATTTAGCAAAAAACCGTATAGAAATTAAGCAATTTTCGCGAAATTACTAATTTTTATCAATTTGACGTTTTTTTTTGTATGGGGCGTGAGAACTTGAAATTGCCATTTTCTAAAATACGGCCTCTAGGAGCGGTTTTTTGGGCTCAATTAATTGGAAATAAAATAATTAGAGGATATTTATCAAAAAACCGAATAGAAATTAAGCAATTTTCGCGAAATTAATAATTTTCGCAATTTTACGTATATTTTGTATGGGGCGTGGGAACTTGAAATTGCCATTTTCTAAAATACGGCTTCCAGGAGCGGTTTTTTGGGCTCAATTAATTGGAAATAAAATAATTAGAGGATATTTATCAAAAAACCGAATAGAAATTAAGCAATTTTCGCGAAATTACTAATTTTATCAATTTTACATATATTTTGTATGGGGCGTGGGAACTTGAAATTGCCATTTTCTAAAATACGGCTTCCAGGAGCGGTTTTTTGGGCTCAATAAATTGGAAATAAAATAATTAGAGGATATTTAGCAAAAAACCGTATAGAAATTAAGCAATTTTCGCGAAATTACTAATTTTATCAATTTGACGTTTTTTTTTGTATGGGGCGTGGGAACTTGAAATTGCCATTTTCTAAAATACGGCTTCCAGGAGCGGTTTTTTGGGCTCAATAAATTGGAAATAAAATAATTAGAGGATATTTAGCAAAAAACCGTATAGAAATTAAGCAATTTTCGCGAAATTACTAATTTTTATTAATTTGACGTTTTTTTTGTATCGGGCGTGAGAACTTGAAATTGCCATTTTCTAAAATACGTCCTCTAGGAGCGATTTTTTGTGCTCAATTAATTGGAAATAAAATAATTAGAGGATATTTATCAAAAAACCGAATAGAAATTAAGCAATTTTCGCGAAATTAGTAATTTTCGCAATTTTACGTATATTTTGTATGGGGCGTGGGAACTTGAAATTGCCATTTTCTAAAATACGGCCTCTAGGAGCGGTTTTTTGGGCTCAATAAATTGGAAATAAAATAATTAGAGGATATTTAGCAAAAAACCGTATAGAAATTAAGCAATTTTCGCGAAATTACTAATTTTATCAATTTTACGTATATTTTGTATGGGGCGTGGGAACTTGAAATTGCCATTTTCTAAAATACGGCTTCCAGGAGCGGTTTTTTGGGCTCAATAAATTGGAAATAAAATAATTAGAGGATATTTAGCAAAAAACCGTATAGAAATTAAGCAATTTTCGCGAAATTACTAATTTTTATCAATTTGACGTTTTTTTTGTATGGGGCGTGAGAACTTGAAATTGCCATTTTCTAAAATACGGCCTCTAGGAGCGGTTTTTTGGGCTCAATTAATTGGAAATAAAATAATTAGAGGATATTTATCAAAAAACCGAATAGAAATTAAGCAATTTGCGCGAAATTAGTAATTTTCGCAATTTTAGGTATATTTTGTATGGGGCGTGGGAACTTGAAATTGCCATTTTCTAAAATACGGCCTCTAGGAACGGTTTTTTGGGCTCAATAAATTGGAAATAAAATAATTAGAGGATATTTATCAAAAAACCGAATAGAAATTAAGCAATTTTCGCGAAATTAGTAATTTTCGCAATTTTACGTATATTTTGTATGGGGCGTGGGAACTTGAAATTGCCATTTTCTAAAATACGTAATCTAGGAGCGATTTTTTGTGCTCAATTAATTGGAAATAAAATAATTAGAGGATATTTATCAAAAAACCGAATAGAAATTAAGCAATTTTCGCGAAATTAGTAATTTTCGCAATTTTACGTATATTTTGTATGGGGCGTGGGAACTTGAAATTGCCATTTTCTAAAATACGGCCTCTAGGAGCGGTTTTTTGGGCTCAATAAATTGGAAATAAAATAATTAGAGGATATTTAGCAAAAAACCGTATAGAAATTAAGCAATTTTCGCGAAATTACTAATTTTATCAATTTTACGTATATTTTGTATGGGGCGTGGGAACTTGAAATTGCCATTTTCTAAAATACGGCTTCCAGGAGCGGTTTTTTGGGCTCAATAAATTGGAAATAAAATAATTAGAGGATATTTAGCAAAAAACCGTATAGAAATTAAGCAATTTTCGCGAAATTACTAATTTTTATCAATTTGACGTTTTTTTTTGTATGGGGCGTGAGAACTTGAAATTGCCATTTTCTAAAATACGGCCTCTAGGAGCGGTTTTTTGGGCTCAATTAATTGGAAATAAAATAATTAGAGGATATTTATCAAAAAACCGAATAGAAATTAAGCAATTTTCGCGAAATTAGTAATTTTCGCAATTTTACGTATATTTTGTATGGGGCGTGGGAACTTGAAATTGCCATTTTCTAAAATACGGCCTCTAGGAACGGTTTTTTGGGCTCAATAAATTGGAAATAAAATAATTAGAGGATATTTAGCAAAAAACTGTATAGAAATTAAGCAATTTTCGCGAAATTACTAATTTTATCAATTTGACGTTTTTTTTGTATGGGGCGTGGGAACTTGAAATTGCCATTTTCTAAAATACGGCTTCCAGGAGCGGTTTTTTGGGCTCAATAAATTGGAAATAAAATAATTAGAGGATATTTAGCAAAAAACCGTATAGAAATTAAGCAATTTTCGCGAAATTACTAATTTTATCAATTTGACGTTTTTTTTGTATGGGGCGTGGGAACTTGAAATTGCCATTTTCTAAAATACGGCTTCCAGGAGCGGTTT
>OZ017777.1:4791025-4803966 GCA_963969385.1 Philonicus albiceps | reverse complement strand
AGCCCAAAAAACCGCTCCTAGAGGCCGTATTTTAGAAAATGGCAATTTCAAGTTCTCACGCCCCATACAAAAAAAACGTCAAATTGATAAAATTAGTAATTTCGCGAAAATTGCTTAATTTCTATACGGTTTTTTGCTAAATATCCTCTAATTATTTTATTTCCAATTTATGGAGCCCAAAAAACCGCTCCTGGAAGCCGTATTTCAGAAAATGGCAATTTCAAGTTCCCACGCCCCATACAAAATATACGTAAAATTGCGAAAATTACTAATTTCGCGAAAATTGCTTAATTTCTATTCGGTTTTTTGCTAAATATCCTCTAATTATTTTATTTCCAATTAATTGAGCCCAAAAAACCGCTCCTAGAGGCCGTATTTTAGAAAATGGCAATTTCAAGTTCTCACGCCCCATACAAAAAAAACGTCAAATTGATAAAATTAGTAATTTCGCGAAAATTGCTTAATTTCTATACGGTTTTTTGCTAAATATCCTCTAATTATTTTATTTCCAATTTATGGAGCCCAAAAAACCGCTCCTAGAGGCCGTATTTTAGAAAATGGCAATTTCAAGTTCTCACGCCCCATACAAAAAAAACGTCAAATTGATAAAATTAGTAATTTCGCGAAAATTGCTTAATTTCTATACGGTTTTTTGCTAAATATCCTCTAATTATTTTATTTCCAATTAATTGAGCCCAAAAAACCGCTCCTAGAGGCCGTATTTTAGAAAATGGCAATTTCAAGTTCTCACGCCCCATACAAAAAAAACGTCAAATTGATAAAATTAGTAATTTCGCGAAAATTGCTTAATTTCTATACGGTTTTTTGCTAAATATCCTCTAATTATTTTATTTCCAATTAATTGAGCCCAAAAAACCGCTCCTAGAGGCCGTATTTTAGAAAATGGCAATTTCAAGTTCTCACGCCCCATACAAAAAAAACGTCAAATTTATAAAATTAGTAATTTCGCGAAAATTGCTTAATTTCTATTCGGTTTTTTGCTAAATATCCTCTAATTATTTTATTTCCAATTAATTGAGCCCAAAAAACCGCTCCTAGAGGCCGTATTTTAGAAAATGGCAATTTCAAGTTCTCACGCCCCATACAAAAAAAACGTCAAATTGATAAAATTAGTAATTTCGCGAAAATTGCTTAATTTCTATACGGTTTTTTGCTAAATATCCTCTAATTATTTTATTTCCAATTAATTGAGCCCAAAAAACCGCTCCTAGAGGCCGTATTTTAGAAAATGGCAATTTCAAGTTCTCACGCCCATACAAAAAAAACGTCAAATTGATAAAATTAGTAATTTCGCGAAAATTGCTTAATTTCTATACGGTTTTTTGCTAAATATCCTCTAATTATTTTATTTCCAATTTATGGAGCCCAAAAAACCGCTCCTGGAAGCCGTATTTCAGAAAATGGCAATTTCAAGTTCCCACGCCCCATACAAAATATACGTAAAATTGCGAAAATTACTAATTTCGCGAAAATTGCTTAATTTCTATTCGGTTTTTTGCTAAATATCCTCTAATTATTTTATTTCCAATTAATTGAGCCCAAAAAACCGCTCCTAGAGGCCGTATTTTAGAAAATGGCAATTTCAAGTTCTCACGCCCCATACAAAAAAAACGTCAAATTGATAAAATTAGTAATTTCGCGAAAATTGCTTAATTTCTATACGGTTTTTTGCTAAATATCCTCTAATTATTTTATTTCCAATTTATTGAGCCCAAAAAACCGCTCCTGGAAGCCGTATTTTAGAAAATGGCAATTTCAAGTTCCCACGCCCCATACAAAATATACGTAAAATTGCGAAAATTACTAATTTCGCGAAAATTGCTTAATTTCTATTCGGTTTTTTGCTAAATATCCTCTAATTATTTTATTTCCAATTAATTGAGCCCAAAAAACCGCTCCTAGAGGCCGTATTTTAGAAAATGGCAATTTCAAGTTCCCACGCCCCATACAAAATATACGTAAAATTGCGAAAATTACTAATTTCGCGAAAATTGCTTAATTTCTATTCGGTTTTTTGCTAAATATCCTCTAATTATTTTATTTCCAATTAATTGAGCTCAAAAAACCGCTCCTAGAGGCCGTATTTTAGAAAATGGCAATTTCAAGTTCTCACGCCCCATACAAAAAAAAACGTCAAATTGATAAAATTAGTAATTTCGCGAAAATTGCTTAATTTCTATACGGTTTTTTGCTAAATATCCTCTAATTATTTTATTTCCAATTTATGGAGCCCAAAAAACCGCTCCTGGAAGCCGTATTTCAGAAAATGGCAATTTCAAGTTCCCACGCCCCATACAAAATATACGTAAAATTGCGAAAATTACTAATTTCGCGAAAATTGCTTAATTTCTATTCGGTTTTTTGCTAAATATCCTCTAATTATTTTATTTCCAATTAATTGAGCCCAAAAAACCGCTCCTAGAGGCCGTATTTTAGAAAATGGCAATTTCAAGTTCTCACGCCCCATACAAAAAAAACGTCAAATTGATAAAATTAGTAATTTCGCGAAAATTGCTTAATTTCTATACGGTTTTTTGCTAAATATCCTCTAATTATTTTATTTCCAATTTATTGAGCCCAAAAAACCGCTCCTGGAAGCCGTATTTTAGAAAATGGCAATTTCAAGTTCCCACGCCCCATACAAAATATACGTAAAATTGCGAAAATTACTAATTTCGCGAAAATTGCTTAATTTCTATTCGGTTTTTTGCTAAATATCCTCTAATTATTTTATTTCCAATTAATTGAGCCCAAAAAACCGCTCCTAGAGGCCGTATTTTAGAAAATGGCAATTTCAAGTTCCCACGCCCCATACAAAATATACGTAAAATTGCGAAAATTACTAATTTCGCGAAAATTGCTTAATTTCTATTCGGTTTTTTGCTAAATATCCTCTAATTATTTTATTTCCAATTAATTGAGCTCAAAAAACCGCTCCTAGAGGCCGTATTTTAGAAAATGGCAATTTCAAGTTCTCACGCCCCATACAAAAAAAACGTCAAATTGATAAAATTAGTAATTTCGCGAAAATTGCTTGATTTCTATACGGTTTTTTGCTAAATATCCTCTAATTATTTTATTTCCAATTTATTGAGCCCAAAAAACCGCTCCTGGAAGCCGTATTTTAGAAAATGGCAATTTCAAGTTCCCACGCCCCATACAAAATATACGTAAAATTGCGAAAATTACTAATTTCGCGAAAATTGCTTAATTTCTATTCGGTTTTTTGCTAAATATCCTCTAATTATTTTATTTCCAATTAATTGAGCCCAAAAAACCGCTCCTAGAGGCCGTATTTTAGAAAATGGCAATTTCAAGTTCCCACGCCCCATACAAAATATACGTAAAATTGCGAAAATTACTAATTTCGCGAAAATTGCTTAATTTCTATACGGTTTTTTGCTAAATATCCTCTAATTATTTTATTTCCAATTTATTGAGCCCAAAAAACCGCTCCTGGAAGCCGTATTTTAGAAAATGGCAATTTCAAGTTCCCACGCCCCATACAAAATATACGTAAAATTGCGAAAATTACTAATTTCGCGAAAATTGCTTAATTTCTATACGGTTTTTTGCTAAATATCCTCTAATTATTTTATTTCCAATTAATTGAGCCCAAAAAACCGCTCCTAGAGGCCGTATTTTAGAAAATGGCAATTTCAAGTTCCCACGCCCCATACAAAATATACGTAAAATTGTGAAAATTACTAATTTCGCGAAAATTGCTTAATTTCTATACGGTTTTTTGCTAAATATCCTCTAATTATTTTATTTCCAATTAATTGAGCCCAAAAAACCGCTCCTGGAAGCCGTATTTTAGAAAATGGCAATTTCAAGTTCCCACGCCCCATACAAAATATACGTAAAATTGCGAAAATTACTAATTTCGCGAAAATTGCTTAATTTCTATTCAGTTTTTTGCTAAAGATCCTCTAATTATTTTATTTCCAATTAATTGAACCCAAAAAACCGCTCCTAGATGCCGTATTTTAGAAAATGGCAATTTCAAGTTCCCACGCCCCATACAAAATATACGTAAAATTGCGAAAATTACTAATTTCGCGAAAATTGCTGAATTTCTATACGGTTTTTTGCTAAATATCCTCTAATTATTTTATTTCCAATTTATTGAGCCCAAAAAACCGCTCCTAGAGGCCGTATTTTAGAAAATGGCAATTTCAAGTTCTCACGCCCCATACAAAAAAAACGTCAAATTGATAAAATTAGTAATTTTGCGAAAATTGCTTAATTTCTATACGGTTTTTTGCTAAATATCCTCTAATTATTTTATTTCCAATTTATTGAGAACAAAAAACCGCTCCTGGAAGCCGTATTTTAGAAAATGGCAATTTCAAGTTCCCACGCCCCATACAAAATATACGTAAAATTGCGAAAATTACTAATTTCGCGAAAATTGCTTAATTTCTATACGGTTTTTTGTTAAATATCCTCTAATTATTTTATTTCCAATTAATTGAGCCCAAAAAACCGCTCCTGGAAGCCGTATTTTAGAAAATGGCAATTTCAAGTTCCCACGCCCCATACAAAATATACGTAAAATTGCGAAAATTACTAATTTCGCGAAAATTGCTTAATTTCTATTCGGTTTTTTGCTAAATATCCTCTAATTATTTTATTTCCAATTAATTGAGCCAAAAAAACCGCTCCTAGAGGCCGTATTTTAGAAAATGGCAATTTCAAGTTCCCACGCCCCATACAAAATATACGTAAAATTGCGAAAATTACTAATTTCGCGAAAATTGCTTAATTTCCATACGGTTTTTTGCTAAATATCCTCTAATTATTTTATTTGCAATTTATTGAGCCCAAAAAACCGCTCCTGGAAGCCGTATTTTAGAAAATGGCAATTTCAAGTTCCCGCGCCCCATACAAAATATACGTAAAATTGCGAAAATTACTAATTTCGCGAAAATTGCTTAACTTTCTATTCGGTTTTGTGCTAAAGATCCTCTAATTATTTTATTTCCAATTAACTTAGCCCAAAAAACCGCTCCTAGAGGCCGTATTTTAGAAAATGGCAATTTCAAGTTCCCACGCCCCATACAAAATATACGTAAAATTGCGAAAATTACTAATTTCGCGAAAATTGCTTAATTTCTATACGGTTTTTTGCTAAATATCCTCTAATTATTTTATTTCCAATTTATTGAGCCCAAAAAACCGCTCTTGGAAGCCGTATTTTAGAAAATGGCAATTTCAAGTTCCCACGCCCCATACAAAATATACGTAAAATTGCAAAAATTACTAATTTCGCGAAAATTGCTTAATTTCTATTCGGTTTTTTGCTAAAGATCCTCTAATTATTTTATTTCCAATTAACTGAGCCCAAAAAACCGCTCCTAGAGGCCGTATTTTAGAAAATGGCAATTTCAAGTTCCCACGCCCCATACAAAATATACGTAAAATTGCGAAAATTACTAATTTCGCGAAAATTGCTGAATTTCTATACGGTTTTTTGCTAAATATCCTCTAATTATTTTATTTCCAATTTATTGAGCCCAAAAAACCGCTCCTAGAGGCCGTATTTTAGATAATGGCAATTTCAAGTTCTCACGCCCCATACAAAAAAAACGTCAAATTGATAAAATTAGTAATTTCGCGAAAATTGCTTAATTTCTATAAGGTTTTTTGCTAAATATCCTCTAATTATTTTATTTCCAATAAATTGAGCCCAAAAAACCGCTCCTAGAGGCCGTATTTTAGAAAATGGCAATTTCAAGTTCTCACGCCCCATACAAAAAAAACGTCAAATTTATAAAATTAGTAATTTCGCGAAAATTGCTTAATTTCTATAAGGTTTTTTGCTAAATATCCTCTAATTATTTTATTTCCAATTAATTGAGCCCAAAAAACCGCTCCTGGAAGCCGTATTTTAGAAAATGGCAATTTCAAGTTCCCACGCCCCATACAAAATATACGTAAAATTGCGAAAATTACTAATTTCGCGAAAATTGCTTAATTTCTATTCGGTTTTTTGTTATATATCCTCTAATTATTTTATTTCCAATTAATTGAGCCCAAAAAACCGCTCCTAGCGGCCGTATTTTAGAAAATGGCAATTTCAAGTTCCCACGCCCCATACAAAATATACGTAAAATTGCGAAAATTACTAATTTCGCGAAAATTGCTGAATTTCTATACGGTTTTTTGCTAAATATCCTCTAATTATTTTATATCCAATTTATTGAGCCCAAAAAACCGCTCCTAGAGGCCGTATTTTAGAAAATGGCAATTTCAAGTTCTCACGCCCCATACAAAAAAAACGTCAAATTGATAAAATTAGTAATTTCGCGAAAATTGCTTAATTTCTATAAGGTTTTTTGCTAAATATCCTCTAATTATTTTATTTCCAATTTATTGAGCCCAAAAAACCGCTCCTAGAGGCCGTATTTTAGAAAATGGCAATTTCAAGTTCTCACGCCCCATACAAAAAAAACGTCAAATTGATAAAATTAGTAATTTCGCGAAAATTGCTTAATTTCTATAAGGTTTTTTGCTAAATATCCTCTAATTATTTTATTTCCAATTAATTGAGCCCAAAAAACCGCTCCTGGAAGCCGTATTTTAGAAAATGGCAATTTCAAGTTCCCACGCCCCATACAAAATATACGTAAAATTGCGAAAATTACTAATTTCGCGAAAATTGCTTAATTTCTATTCGGTTTTTTGTTATATATCCTCTAATTATTTTATTTCCAATTAATTGAGCCCAAAAAACCGCTCCTAGCGGCCGTATTTTAGAAAATGGCAATTTCAAGTTCCCACGCCCCATACAAAATATACGTAAAATTGCGAAAATTACTAATTTCGCGAAAATTGCTGAATTTCTATACGGTTTTTTGCTAAATATCCTCTAATTATTTTATTTCCAATTTATTGAGCCCAAAAAACCGCTCCTAGAGGCCGTATTTTAGAAAATGGCAATTTCAAGTTCTCACGCCCCATACAAAAAAAACGTCAAATTGATAAAATTAGTAATTTCGCGAAAATTGCTTAATTTCTATAAGGTTTTTTGCTAAATATCCTCTAATTATTTTATTTCCAATTAATTGAGCCCAAAAAATCGCTCCTGGAAGCCGTATTTTAGAAAATGGCAATTTCAAGTTCCCACGCCCCATACAAAATATACGTAAAATTGCGAAAATTACTAATTTCGCGAAAATTGCTTAATTTCTATTCGGTTTTTTGTTATATATCCTCTAATTATTTTATTTCCAATAAATTGAGCCCAAAAAACCGCTCCTAGAGACCGAATTTTAGAAAATGGCAATTTCAAGTTCTCACGCCCCATACAAAAAAAACGTCAAATTTATAAAATTAGTAATTTCGCGAAAATTGCTTAATTTCTATACGGTTTTTTGCTAAATATCCTCTAATTATTTTATTTCCAATTAATTGAGCCCAAAAAACCGCTCCTAGAGGCCGTATTTTAGAAAATGGCAATTTCAAGTTCCCACGCCTCATACAAAATATACGTAAAATTGCGAAAATTACTAATTTCGCGAAAATTGCTTAATTTCTATACGGTTTTTTGCTAAATATCCTCTAATTATTTTATTTCCAATTTATTGAGCCCAAAAAACCGCTCCTGGAAGCCGTATTTTAGAAAATGGCAATTTCAAGTTCTCACGCCCCATACAAAATATACGTAAAATTGCGAAAATTACTAATTTCGCGAAAATTGCTTAATTTCTATTCGGTTTTTTGCTAAATATCCTCTAATTATTTTATTTCCAATAAATTGAGCCCAAAAAACCGCTCCTAGAGGCCGTATTTTAGAAAATGGCAATTTCAAGTTCCCACGCCCCATACAAAATATACGTAAAATTGCGAAAATTACTAATTTCGCGAAAATTGCATAATTTCTATTCGGTTTTTTGCTAAATATCCTCTAATTATTTTATTTCCAATAAATTGAGCCCAAAAAACCGCTCCTAGAGGCCGTATTTTAGAAAATGGCAATTTCAAGTTCCCACGCCCCATACAAAATATACGTAAAATTGCGAAAATTACTAATTTCGCGAAAATTGCTTAATTTCTATTCGGTTTTTTGCTAAATATCCTCTAATTATTTTATTTCCAATTAATTGATCCCAAAAAACCGCTCCTAGAGGCCGTATTTTAGAAAATGGCAATTTCAAGTTCTCACGCCCCATACAAAAAAAACGTCAAATTGATAAAATTTGTAATTTCCCGAAAATTGCTTAATTTCTATACGGTTTTTTGCTAAATATCCTCTAATTATTTTATTTCCAATTTATTGAGCCCAAAAAACCGCTCCTAGAGGCCGTATTTTAGAAAATGGCAATTTCAAGTTCCCACGCCCCATACAAAATATACGTAAAATTGCGAAAATTACTAATTTCGCGAAAATTGCTTAATTTCTATTCGGGTTTTTGCCAAAGATCCTCTAATTATTTTATTTCCAATTAATTGAGCTCAAAAAACCGCTCCTAGAGGCCGTATTTTAGAAAATGGCAATTTCAAGTTCCCACGCCCCATACAAAATATACGTAAAATTGCGAAAATTACTAATTTCGCGAAAATTGCTTAATTTCTATTCGGTTTTTTGTTATATATCCTCTAATTATTTTATTTCCAATTAATTGAGCCCAAAAAACCGCTCCTAGAGGCCGTATTTTAGAAAATGGCAATTTCAAGTTCTCACGCCCCATACAAAAAAAAACGTCAAATTGATAAAATTAGTAATTTCGCGAAAATTGCTTAATTTCTATACGGTTTTTTGCTAAATATCCTCTAATTATTTTATTTCCAATTAATTGAGCCCAAAAAACCGCTCCTGGAAGCCGTATTTTAGAAAATGGCAATTTCAAATTCCCACGCCCCATACAAAATATACGTAAAATTGCGAAAATTACTAATTTCGCGAAAATTGCATAATTTCTATTCGGTTTTTTGCTAAATATCCTCTAATTATTTTATTTCCAATAAATTGAGCCCAAAAAACCGCTCCTAGAGGCCGTATTTTAGAAAATGGCAATTTCAAGTTCCCACGCCCCATACAAAATATACGTAAAATTGCGAAAATTACTAATTTCGCGAAAATTGCTTAATTTCTATTCGGTTTTTTGCTAAATATCCTCTAATTATTTTATTTCCAATTAATTGATCCCAAAAAACCGCTCCTAGAGGCCGTATTTTAGAAAATGGCAATTTCAAGTTCTCACGCCCCATACAAAAAAAACGTCAAATTGATAAAATTTGTAATTTCCCGAAAATTGCTTAATTTCTATACGGTTTTTTGCTAAATATCCTCTAATTATTTTATTTCCAATTTATTGAGCCCAAAAAACCGCTCCTAGAGGCCGTATTTTAGAAAATGGCAATTTCAAGTTCCCACGCCCCATACAAAATATACGTAAAATTGCGAAAATTACTAATTTCGCGAAAATTGCTTAATTTCTATTCGGTTTTTTGCTAAAGATCCTCTAATTATTTTATTTCCAATTAATTGAGCTCAAAAAACCGCTCCTAGAGGCCGTATTTTAGAAAATGGCAATTTCAAGTTCTCACGCCCCATACAAAAAAAACGTCAAATTGATAAAATTAGTAATTTCGCCAAAATTGCTTAATTTCTATACGGTTTTTTGCTAAATATCCTCTAATTATTTTATTTCCAATTTATTGAGCCCAAAAAACCGCTCCTGGAAGCCGTATTTTAGAAAATGGCAATTTCAAGTTCCCACGCCCCATACAAAATATACGTAAAATTGCGAAAATTACTAATTTCGCGAAAATTGCTGAATTTCTATACGGTTTTTTGCTAAATATCCTCTAATTATTTTATTTCCAATTTATTGAGCCCAAAAAACCGCTCCTAGAGGCCGTATTTTAGAAAATGGCAATTTCAAGTTCTCACGCCCCATACAAAAAAAACGTCAAATTGATAAAATTAGTAATTTCGCCAAAATTGCTTAATTTCTATACGGTTTTTTGCTAAATATCCTCTAATTATTTTATTTCCAATTTATTGAGCCCAAAAAACCGCTCCTAGAGGCCGTATTTTAGAAAATGGCAATTCAAGTTCCCACGCCCCATACAAAATATACGTAAAATTGCGAAAATTACTAATTTCGCGAAAATTGCTTAATTTCTATTCGGTTTTTTGCTAAATATCCTCTAATTATTTTATTTCCAATTTATTGAGCCCAAAAAACCGCTCCTGGAAGCCGTATTTTAGAAAATGGCAATTTCAAGTTCCCACACCCCATACAAAATATACGTAAAATTGCGAAAATTACTAATTTCGCGAAAATTGCTGAATTTCTATACGGTTTTTTGCTAAATATCCTCTAATTATTTTATTTCCAATTTATTGAGCCCAAAAAACCGCTCCTAGAGGCCGTATTTTAGAAAATGGCAATTTCAAGAAGTTCTCACGCCCCATACAAAAAAAACGTCAAATTGATAAAATTAGTAATTTCGCCAAAATTGCTTAATTTCTATACGGTTTTTTGCTAAATATCCTCTAATTATTTTATTTCCAATTTATTGAGCCCAAAAAAACCGCTGCTGGAAGCCGTATTTTAGAAAATGGCAATTTCAAGTTCCCACGCCCCATACAAAATATACGTAAAATTGCGAAAATTACTAATTTCGCGAAAATTGCTGAATTTCTATACGGTTTTTTGCTAAATATCCTCTAATTATTTTATTTCCAATTTATTGAGCCCAAAAAAACCGCTCCTAGAGGCCGTATTTTAGAAAATGGCAATTTCAAGTTCCCACGCCCCATACAAAATATACGTAAAATTGCGAAAATTACTAATTTCGCGTAAATTGCTTAATTTCTATTCGGTTTTTTGCTAAAATATCCTCTAATTATTTTATTTCCAATTTATTGAGCCCAAAAAACCGCTCCTGGAAGCCGTATTTTAGAAAATGGCAATTTCAAGTTCTCACGCCCCATACAAAAAAAACGTCAAATTGATAAAATTAGTAATTTCGCCAAAATTGCTTAATTTCTATACGGTTTTTTGCTAAATATCCTCTAATTATTTTATTTCCAATTTATTGAGCCCAAAAAAAACCGCTCCTGGAAGCCGTATTTTAGAAAATGGCAATTTCAAGTTCTCACGCCCCATACAAAAAAAACGTCAAATTGATAAAATTAGTAATTTCGCCAAAATTGCTTAGTTTCTATACGGTTTTTTGCTAAATATCCTCTAATTATTTTATTTCCAATTTATTGAGCCCAAAAAAACCGCTCCTGGAAGCCGTATTTTAGAAAATGGCAATTTCAAGTTCTCACGCCCCATACAAAAAAAACGTCAAATTGATAAAATTAGTAATTTCGCCAAAATTGCTTAATTTTCTATACGGTTTTTTGCTAAATATCCTCTAATTATTTTATTTCCAATTTATTGAGCCCAAAAAACCGCTCCTAGAGGCCGTATTTTAGAAAATGGCAATTTCAAGTTCAAAACAAACAAAACGTCAAATTGATAAAATTAGTAATTTCGCCAAAATTGCTTAATTTCTATACGGTTTTTTGCTAAATATCCTCTAATTATTTTATTTCCCAATTTATTGAGCCCAAAAAAACCGCTCCTAGAGGCCGTATTTTAGAAAATGGCAATTTCAAGTTCTCACGCCCCATACAAAAAAAACGTCAAATTGATAAAATTAGTAATTTCCGCCAAAATTGCTTAATTTCTATACGGTTTTTTGCTAAATATCCTCTAATTATTTTATTTCCAATAAATTGAGCCCAAAAAACCGTCCTAGAGGCCGTATTTTAGAAAATGGCAATTTCAAGTTCTCACGCCCCATACAAAAAAAACGTCAAATTGATAAAATTAGTAATTTCGCCAAAATTGCTTAATTTCTATACGGTTTTTTTGCTAAATATCCTCTAATTATTTTATTTCCAATTAATTGAGCCCAAAAAAACCCGCTCCTGGAAGCCGTATTTTAGAAAATGGCAATTTCAAGTTCCCACGCCCCATACAAAATATACGTAAAATTGCGAAAATTACTAATTTCGCGAAAATTGCTTAATTTCTATTCGGTTTTTTGCTAAATATCCTCTAATTATTTTATTTCCAATTAATTGAGCCCAAAAAAAACCGCTCCTAGAGGCCGTATTTTAGAAAATGGCAATTTCAAGTTCTCACGCACCATACAAAAAAAAAACGTCAAATTGATAAAATTAGTAATTTCGCCAAAATTGCTTAATTTCTATACGGTTTTTTGCTAAATATCCTCTAATTATTTTATTTCCAATTTATTGAGCCCAAAAAACCGCTCCTGGAAGCCGTATTTTAGAAAATGGCAATTTCAAGTTCCCACGCCCCATACAAAATATACGTAAAATTGCGAAAATTACTAATTTCGCGAAAATTGCTTAATTTCTATTCGGTTTTTTGCTAAATATCCTCTAATTATTTTATTTCTAATTTATTGAGCCCAAAAAAACCGCTCCTAGAGGCCGTATTTTAGAAAATGGCAATTTCAAGTTCTCACGCCCCATACAAAAAAAAACGTCAAATTGATAAAATTAGTAATTTCGCGAAAATTGCTTAATTTCTATACGGTTTTTTGCTAAATATCCTCTAATTATTTTATTTCCAATTTATTGAGCCCAAAAAACCGCTCCTGGAAGCCGTATTTTAGAAAATGGCAATTTCAAATTCCCACGCCCCATACAAAATATACGTAAAATTGCGAAAATTACTAATTTCGCGAAAATTGCTTAATTTCTATTCGGTTTTTTGCTAAATATCCTCTAATTATTTTATTTCCAGCCCAAAAAACCGCTCCTAGAGGCCGTATTTTAGAAAATGGCAATTTCAAGTTCCCACGCCCCATACAAAATATACGTAAAATTGCGAAAATTACTAATTTCGCGAAAATTGCTTAATTTCTATTCGGTTTTT
>OZ017777.1:4767824-4790825 GCA_963969385.1 Philonicus albiceps | reverse complement strand
TGAGCCCAAAAAACGGCTCCTAGAGGCCGTATTTTAGAAAAATGCAATTTCAAGTTCCCACGCCCCATACAAAATATACGTAAAATTGCGAAAATTACTAATTTCGCGAAATTGCTTAATTTCTATTCGGTTTTTTGCTAAATATCCTCTAATTATTTTATTTCCAATTTATTGAGCCCAAAAAAACCGCTCCTGGAAGCCGTATTTTAGAAAATGGCAATTTCAAGTTCTCACGCCCCCATACAAAAAAAACGTCAAATTGATAAAATTAGTAATTTCGCGAAAATTGCTTCATTTCTATACGGTTTTTTGCTAAATATCCTCTAATTATTTTATTTCCAATTAATTGAGCCCAAAAAACGGCTCCTAGAGGCCGTATTTTAGAAAAATGCAATTTCAAGTTCCCACGCCCCATACAAAATATACGTAAAATTGCGAAAATTACTAATTTCGCGAAAATTGCTTAATTTCTATTCGGTTTTTTGCTAAATATCCTCTAATTATTTTATTTCCAATTAATTGAGAACAAAAAACGGCTCCTAGAGGCCGTATTTTAGAAAAATGCAATTTCAAGTTCCCACGCCCCATACAAAATATACGTAAAATTGCGAAAATTACTAATTTCGCGAAAATTGCTTAATTTCTATTCGGTTTTTTGCTAAATATCCTCTAATTATTTTATTTCCAATTAATTGAGCCCAAAAAACCGCTCCTAGAGGCCGTATTTTAGAAAATGGCAATTTCAATTTCTCACGCCCCATACAAAAAAAAACGTCAAATTGATAAAATTTGTAATTTCGCGAAAATTGCTTAATTTCTATACGGGTTTTTGCTAAATATCCTCTAATTATTTTATTTCCAATTAATTGAGCCCAAAAAAACCGCTCCTAGAGGCCGTATTTTAGAAAAATGCAATTTCAAGTTCCCACGCCCCATACAAAATATACGTAAAATTGCGAAAATTACTAATTTCGCGAAAATTGCTTAATTTCTATTCGGTTTTTTGCTAAATATCCTCTAATTATTTTATTTCCAATTAATTGAGCCCAAAAAACCGCTCCTAGAGGCCGTATTTTAGAAAATGGCAATTTCAAGTTCTCACGCCCCATACAAAAAAAACGTCAAATTGATAAAATTAGTAATTTCGCGAAAATTGCTTAATTTCTATACGGTTTTTTCCTAAATATCCTCTAATTATTTTATTTCCAATTAATTGAGCCCAAAAAACCGCTCCTAGAGGCCGTATTTTAGAAAATGGCAATTTCAATTTCTCACGCCCCATACAAAAAAAAACGTCAAATTGATAAAATTAGTAATTTCGCGAAAATTGCTTAATTTCTATACGGGTTTTTGCTAAATATCCTCTAATTATTTTATTTCCAATTAATTGAGCCCAAAAAACCGCTCCTAGAGGCCGTATTTTAGAAAAATGCAATTTCAAGTTCCCACGCCCCATACAAAATATACGTAAAATTGCGAAAATTACTAATTTCGCGAAAATTGCTTAATTTCTATTCGGTTTTTTGCTAAATATCCTCTAATTATTTTATTTCCAATTAATTGAGCCCAAAAAAACCGCTCCTAGAGGCCGTATTTTAGAAAATGGCAATTTCAAGTTCTCACGCCCCATGCAAAAAAAACGTCAAATTGATAAAATTAGTAATTTCGCGAAAATTGCTTAATTTCTATACGGTTTTTTGCTAAATATCCTCTAATTATTTTATTTCCAATTTATTGAGCCCAAAAAACCGCTCCTGGAAGCCGTATTTTAGAAAATGGCAATTTCAAGTTCCCACGCCCCATACAAAATATGCGTAAAATTGCGATAATTACTAATTTCGGGAAAATTGCTTAATTTCTATTCGGTTTTTTGCTAAATATCCTCTAATTATTTTATTTCCAATTAATTGAGAACAAAAAACGGCTCCTAGAGGCCGTATTTTAGAAAAATGCAATTTCAAGTTCCCACGCCCCATACAAAATATACTTAAAATTGCGAAAATTACTAATTTCGCGAAAATTGCTTAATTTCTATTCGGTTTTTTGCTAAATATCCTCTAATTATTTTATTTCCAATTAATTGAGCCCAAAACACCGCTCCTAGAGGCCGTATTTTAGAAAATGGCAATTTCAAGTTCTCACGCCCCATACAAAAAAAACGTCAAATTGATAAAATTAGTAATTTCGCGAAAATTGCTTAATTTCTATACGGTTTTTTGCTAAATATCCTGTAATTATTTTATTTCCAATTAATTGAGCCCAAAAAACCGCTCCTGGAAGCCGTATTTTAGAAAATGGCAATTTCAAGTTCCCACGCCCCATACAAAATATACGTAAAATTGCGAAAATTACTAATTTCGCGAAAATTGCTTAATTTCTATTCGGTTTTTTGCTAAATATCCTCTAATTATTTTATTTCCAATTAATTGAGCCCAAAACACCGCTCCTAGAGGCCGTATTTTAGAAAATGGCAATTTCAAGTTCTCACGCCCCATACAAAAAAAACGTCAAATTGATAAAATTAGTAATTTCGCGAAAATTGCTTAATTTCTATACGGTTTTTTGCTAAATATCCTGTAATTATTTTATTTCCAATTAATTGAGCCCAAAAAACCGCTCCTGGAAGCCGTATTTTAGAAAATGGCAATTTCAAGTTCCCACGCCCCATACAAAATATACGTAAAATTGCGAAAATTACTAATTTCGCGAAAATTGCTTAATTTCTATTCGGTTTTTTGCTAAATATCCTCTAATTATTTTATTTCCAATTAATTGAGCCCAAAACACCGCTCCTAGAGGCCGTATTTTAGAAAATGGCAATTTCAAGTTCTCACGCCCCATACAAAAAAAACGTCAAATTGATAAAATTAGTAATTTCGCGAAAATTGCTTAATTTCTATACGGTTTTTTGCTAAATATCCTGTAATTATTTTATTTCCAATTAATTGAGCCCAAAAAACCGCTCCTGGAAGCCGTATTTTAGAAAATGGCAATTTCAAGTTCCCCCGCCCCATACAAAATATACGTAAAATTGCGAAAATTACTAATTTCGCGAAAATTGCTTAATTTCTATTCGGTTTTTTGCTAAATATCCTCTAATTATTTTATTTCCAATTAATTGAGCTCAAAAAACCGCTCCTAGAGGCCGTATTTTAGAAAATGGCAATATCAAGTTCTCACGCCCCATACAAAAAAAAAGTCAAATTGATGAAATTAGTAATTTCGCGAAAATTGCTTAATTTCTATACGGTTTTTTGCTAAATATCCTCTAATTATTTTATTTCCAATTAATTGATCCCAAAAAACCGCTCCTAGAGGCCGTAGTTTAGAAAAATGCAATTTCAAGTTCCCACGCCCCATACAAAATATACGTAAAATTGCGAAAATTACTAATTTCGCGAAAATTGCTTAATTTCTATTCGGGTTTTTGCTAAATATCCTCTAATTATTTTATTTCCAATTAATTGAGCCCAAAAAACCGCTCCTAGAGGCCGTATTTTAGAAAATGGCAATATCAAGTTCTCACGCCCCATACAAAAAAAAAGTCAAATTGATGAAATTAGTAATTTCGCGAAAATTGCTTAATTTCTATACGGTTTTTTGCTAAATATCCTCTAATTATTTTATTTCCAATTAATTGATCCCAAAAAACCGCTCCTAGAGGCCGTATTTTAGAAAAATGCAATTTCAAGTTCCCACGCCCCATACAAAATATACGTAAAATTGCGAAAATTACTAATTTCGCGAAAATTGCTTAATTTCTATTCGGTTTTTTGCTAAATATCCCCTAATTATTTTATTTCCAATTAATTTAGCCCAAAAAACCGCTCCTAGAGGCCGTATTTTAGAAAATGGCAATATCAAGTTCTCACGCCCCATACAAAAAAAAAGTCAAATTGATGAAATTAGTAATTTCGCGAAAATTGCTTAATTTCTATACGGTTTTTTGCTAAATATCCTCTAATTATTTTATTTCCAATTAATTGATCCCAAAAAACCGCTCCTAGAGGCCGTATTTTAGAAAAATGCAATTTCAAGTTCCCACGCCCCATACAAAATATACGTAAAATTGCGAAAATTACTAATTTCGCGAAAATTGCTTAATTTCTATTCGGTTTTTTTGCTAAATATCCTCTAATTATTTTATTTCCAATTAATTGAGCCCAAAAAACCGCTCCTAGAGGCCGTATTTTAGAAAATGGCAATTTCAAGTTCTCACGCCCCATACAAAAAAAACGTCAAATTGATAAAATTAGTAATTTCGCGAAAATTGCTTAATTTCTATACGGTTTTTTGCTAAATATCCTCTAATTATGTTATTTCCAATTTATTGAGCCCAAAAAAACGCTCCTGGAAGCCGTATTTTAGAAAATGGCAATTTCAAGTTCCCACGCCCCATACAAAATATACCTAAAATTGCGAAAATTACTAATTTCGCGAAAATTGCTTAATTTCTATACGGTTTTTTGCTAAATATCCTCTAATTATTTTATTTCCAATTAATTGAGCCCAAAAAACCGCTCCTAGAGGCCGTATTTTAGAAAAATGCAATTTCAAGTTCCCACGCCCCATACAAAATATACGTAAAATTGCGAAAATTACTAATTTCGCGAAAATTGCTTAATTTCTATTCGGTTTTTTGCTAAATATCCGCTAATTATTTTATTTCCAATTAATTGAGCCCAAAAAACCGCTCCTAGAGGCCGTATTTTAGAAAATGGCAATTTCAAGTTCTCACGCCCCATACAAAAAAAACGTCAAATTGATAAAATTAGTAATTTCGCGAAAATTGCTTAATTTCTATACGGTTTTTTGCTAAATATCCTCTAATTATTTTATTTCCAATTTATTGAGCCCAAAAAACCGCTCCTGGAAGCCGTATTTTAGAAAATGGCAATTTCAAGTTCCCACGCCCCATACAAAATATACGTAAAATTGCGAAAATTACTAATTTCGCGAAAATTGCTTAATTTCTATTCGGGTTTTTGCTAAATATCCTCTAATTATTTTATTTCCAATTTATTGAGCCCAAAAAACCGCTCCTGGAAGCCGTATTTTAGAAAATGGCAATTTCAAGTTCTCACGCCCCATACCAAAAAAACGTTAAATTGATAAAATTAGTAATTTCGCGAAAATTGCTTAATTTCTGTACGGCTTTTTGCTAAATATCCTCTAATTATTTTATTTCCAATTAATTGGTCCCAAAAAACCGCTCCTAGAGGCCGTATTTTAGAAAATGGCAATTTCAAGTTTCCACGCCCCATACAAAAAAAAAGTCAAATTGATGAAATTAGTAATTTCGCGAAAATTGCTTAATTTCTATACGGTTTTTTGCTAAATATCCTCTAATTAATTTATTTCCAATTTATTGAGCAAAAAAAAACCGCTCCTGGAAGCCGTATTTTAGAAAATGGCAATTTCATGTTCCCACGCCCCATAAAAAATATACGTAAAATTGCGAAAATTACTAATTTCGCGAAAATTGTTTAATTTCTATTCGGTTTTTTGCTAAATATCCTCTAATTATTTTATTTCCAATTTATTGAGCAAAAAAAACCGCTCCAAGAGGCCGAATTTTACGAAATCACAATATCCATCTTCCCAGGCCTAATGTACGTAAAATGGAAATTACTCATTTTGCAAAATTTTCTTTACTATGCTTCTTCTTTTTGCTAAATATCCTCTAATTGATTTATTTGCAATTTATTGATAAAAAAAAACCGCTCCAAGAGGCCGAATTTTACGAAATCACAATATCCATCTTCCCAGGCCTAATGTACGTAAAATGGAAATTACTCATTTTGCAAAATTTTCTTTACTATGCTTCTTCTTTTTGCTAAATATCCTCTAATTGATTTATTTGCAATTTATTGATCAAAAAAAACCGCTCCAAGAGGCCGAATTTTACGAAATCACAATATCCATCTTCCCAGGCCTAATGTACGTAAAATGGAAATTACTCATTTTGCAAAATTTTCTTTACTTTGCTTCTTCGTTTTGCTAAATATCCTCTAATTGATTTATTTGCAATTTATTGAGCAAAAAAAACCGCTCCAAGAGGCCGAATTTTACGAAATCACAATATCCATCTTCCCAGGCCTAATGTACGTAAAATGGAAATTACTCATTTTGCAAAATTTTCTTTACTTTGCTTCTTCGTTTTGCTAAATATCCTCTAATTGATTTATTTGCAATTTATTGAGCAAAAAAAACCGCTCCAAGAGGCCGAATTTTACGAAATCACAATATCCATCTTCCCAGGCCTAATGTACGTAAAATGGAAATTACTCATTTTGCAAAATTTTCTTTATTTTGCTTCTTCTTTTTGCTAAATATCCTCTAATTGATTTATTTGCAATTTATTGAGCAAAAAAAACCGCTCCAAGAGGCCGAATTTTACGAAATCACAATATCCATCTTCCCAGGCCTAGAGTACGTAAAATGGAAATTACTCATTTTGCAAAATTTTCTTTATTTTGCTTCTTCTTTTTGCTAAATATCCTCTAATTGATTTATTTGCAATTTATTGAGCAAAAAAAACCGCTCCAAGAGGCCGAATTTTACGAAATCACAATATCCATCTTCCCAGGCCTAATGTACGTAAAATGGAAATTACTCATTTTGCAAAATTTTCTTTATTTTGCTTCTTCTTTTTGCTAAATATCCTCTAATTGATTTATTTGCAATTTATTGAGCAAAAAAAACCGCTCCAAGAGGCCGAATTTTACGAAATCACAATATCCATCTTCCCAGGCCTAAAGTACGTAAAATGGAAATTACTCATTTTGCAAAATTTTCTTTATTTTGCTTCTTCTTTTTGCTAAATATCCTCTAATTGATTTATTTGCAATTTATTGAGCAAAAAAAACCGCTCCAAGAGGCCGAATTTTACGAAATCACAATATCCATCTTCCCAGGCCTAAAGTACGTAAAATGGAAATTACTCATTTTGCAAAATTTTCTTTATTTTGCTTCTTCTTTTTGCTAAATATCCTCTAATTGATTTATTTGCAATTTATTGAGCAAAAAAAAACCGCTCCAAGAGGCCGAATTTTACGAAATCACAATATCCATCTTCCCAGGCCTAATGTACGTAAAATGGAAATTACTCATTTTGCAAAATTTTCTTTATTTTGCTTCTTCTTTTTGCTAAATATCCTCTAATTGATTTATTTGCAATTTATTGAGCAAAAAAAAACCGCTCCAAGAGGCCGAATTTTACGAAATCACAATATCCATCTTCCCAGGCCTAAAGTACGTAAAATGGAAATTACTCATTTTGCAAAATTTTCTTTATTTTGCTTCTTCTTTTTGCTAAATATCCTCTAATTGATTTATTTGCAATTTATTGAGCAAAAAAAACCGCTCCAAGAGGCCGAATTTTACGAAATCACAATATCCATCTTCCCAGGCCTAATGTACGTAAAATGGAAATTACTCATTTTGCAAAATTTTCTTTATTTTGCTTCTTCTTTTTGCTAAATATCCTCTAATTGATTTATTTGCAATTTATTGAGCAAAAAAAACCGCTCCAAGAGGCCGAATTTTACGAAATCACAATATCCATCTTCCCAGGCCTAGAGTACGTAAAATGGAAATTACTCATTTTGCAAAATTTTCTTTATTTTGCTTCTTCTTTTTGCTAAATATCCTCTAATTGATTTATTTGCAATTTATTGAGCAAAAAAAACCGCTCCAAGAGGCCGAATTTTACGAAATCACAATATCCATCTTCCCAGGCCTAATGTACGTAAAATGGAAATTACTCATTTTGCAAAATTTTCTTTATTTTGCTTCTTCTTTTTGCTAAATATCCTCTAATTGATTTATTTGCAATTTATTGAGCAAAAAAAACCGCTCCAAGAGGCCGAATTTTACGAAATCACAATATCCATCTTCCCAGGCCTAAAGTACGTAAAATGGAAATTACTCATTTTGCAAAATTTTCTTTATTTTGCTTCTTCTTTTTGCTAAATATCCTCTAATTATTTTATTTCCAATTTATTGAGCAAAAAAAACCGCTACAAGAGGCCGAATTTTACGAAATCACAATATCCATCTTCCCAGGCCTAATGTACGTAAAATGGAAATTACTCATTTTGCAAAATTTTCTTTATTTTGCTTCTTCGTTTTGCTAAATATCCTCTAATTGATTTATTTGCAATTTATTGAGCAAAAAAAACCGCTCCAAGAGGCCGAATTTTACGAAATCACAATATCCATCTTCCCAGGCCTAAAGTACGTAAAATGGAAATTACTCATTTTGCAAAATTTTCTTTATTTTGCTTCTTCTTTTTGCTAAATATCCTCTAATTATTTTATTTCCAATTTATTGAGCAAAAAAAACCGCTCCAAGAGGCCGAATTTTACAAAATCACAATATCCATCTTCCCAGGCCTAATGTACGTAAAATTGAAATTACTCATTTTGCAAAATTTTCTTTACTTTGCTTCTTCTTTTTGCTAAATATCCTCTAATTGATTTATTTGCAATTTATTGAGCAAAAAAAAACCGCTCCAAGAGGCCGAATTTTACGAAATGACAATATCCATCTTCCCAGGCCTAATGTACGTAAAATGGAAATTACTCATTTTGCAAAATTTTCTTTACTATGCTTCTTCTTTTTGCTAAATATCCTCTAATTGATTTATTTGCAATTTATTGATCAAAAAAAACCGCTCCAAGAGGCCGAATTTTACGAAATCACAATATCCATCTTCCCAGGCCTAGAGTACGTAAAATGGAAATTACTCATTTTGCAAAATTTTCTTTATTTTGCTTCTTCTTTTTGCTAAATATCCTCTAATTGATTTATTTGCAATTTATTGAGCAAAAAAAACCGCTCCAAGAGGCCGAATTTTACGAAATCACAATATCCATCTTCCCAGGCCTAAAGTACGTAAAATGGAAATTACTCATTTTGCAAAATTTTCTTTATTTTGCTTCTTCTTTTTGCTAAATATCCTCTAATTGATTTATTTGCAATTTATTGAGCAAAAAAAAACCGCTCCAAGAGGCCGAATTTTACGAAATCACAATATCCATCTTCCCAGGCCTAAAGTACGTAAAATGGAAATTACTCATTTTGCAAAATTTTCTTTATTTTGCTTCTTCTTTTTGCTAAATATCCTCTAATTGATTTATTTGCAATTTATTGAGCAAAAAAAACCGCTCCAAGAGGCCGAATTTTACGAAATCACAATATCCATCTTCCCAGGCCTAATGTACGTAAAATGGAAATTACTCATTTTGCAAAATTTTCTTTATTTTGCTTCTTCTTTTTGCTAAATATCCTCTAATTGATTTATTTGCAATTTATTGAGCAAAAAAAACCGCTCCAAGAGGCCGAATTTTACGAAATCACAATATCCATCTTCCCAGGCCTAAAGTACGTAAAATGGAAATTACTCATTTTGCAAAATTTTCTTTATTTTGCTTCTTCTTTTTGCTAAATATTCTCTAATTGATTTATTTGCAATTTATTGAGCAAAAAAAAACCGCTCCAAGAGGCCGAATTTTACGAAATCACAATATCCATCTTCCCAGGCCTAATGTACGTAAAATGGAAATTACTCATTTTGCAAAATTTTCTTTATTTTGCTTCTTCTTTTTGCTAAATATCCTCTAATTGATTTATTTGCAATTTATTGAGCAAAAAAAACCGCTCCAAGAGGCCGAATTTTACGAAATCACAATATCCATCTTCCCAGGCCTAGAGTACGTAAAATGGAAATTACTCATTTTGCAAAATTTTCTTTATTTTGCTTCTTCTTTTTGCTAAATATCCTCTAATTGATTTATTTGCAATTTATTGAGCAAAAAAAACCGCTCCAAGAGGCCGAATTTTACGAAATCACAATATCCATCTTCCCAGGCCTAAAGTACGTAAAATGGAAATTACTCATTTTGCAAAATTTTCTTTATTTTGCTTCTTCTTTTTGCTAAATATCCTCTAATTATTTTATTTCCAATTTATTGAGCAAAAAAAACCGCTCCAAGAGGCCGAATTTTACGAAATCACAATATCCATCTT
Organism: Philonicus albiceps; assembly: GCA_963969385.1. NCBI lineage: Eukaryota > Metazoa > Arthropoda > Insecta > Diptera > Asilidae > Philonicus > Philonicus albiceps. The sequence continues at coordinate 4,780,792 of OZ017777.1, read as the reverse complement.
CCCAGGCCTAGAGTACGTAAAATGGAAATTACTCATTTTGCAAAATTTTCTTTATTTTGCTTCTTCTTTTTGCTAAATATTCTCTAATTGATTTATTTGCAATTTATTGAGCAAAAAAAAACCGCTCCAAGAGGCCGAATTTTACGAAATCACAATATCCATCTTCCCAGGCCTAGAGTACGTAAAATGGAAATTACTCATTTTGCAAAATTTTCTTTATTTTGCTTCTTCTTTTTGCTAAATATCCTCTAATTGATTTATTTGCAATTTATTGAGCAAAAAAAACCGCTCCAAGAGGCCGAATTTTACGAAATCACAATATCCATCTTCCCAGGCCTAAAGTACGTAAAATGGAAATTACTCATTTTGCAAAATTTTCTTTATTTTGCTTCTTCTTTTTGCTAAATATCCTCTAATTATTTTATTTCCAATTTATTGAGCAAAAAAAACCGCTCCAAGAGGCCGAATTTTACGAAATCACAATATCCATCTTCCCAGGCCTAATGTACGTAAAATGGAAATTACTCATTTTGCAAAATTTTCTTTATTTTGCTTCTTCTTTTTGCTAAATATCCTCTAATTGATTTATTTGCAATTTATTGAGCAAAAAAAACCGCTCCAAGAGGCCGAATTTTACGAAATCACAATATCCATCTTCCCAGGCCTAGAGTACGTAAAATGGAAATTACTCATTTTGCAAAATTTTCTTTATTTTGCTTCTTCTTTTTGCTAAATATCCTCTAATTGATTTATTTGCAATTTATTGAGCAAAAAAAACCGCTCCAAGAGGCCGAATTTTACGAAATCACAATATCCATCTTCCCAGGCCTAATGTACGTAAAATGGAAATTACTCATTTTGCAAAATTTTCTTTATTTTGCTTCTTCTTTTTGCTAAATATCCTCTAATTGATTTATTTGCAATTTATTGAGCAAAAAAAACCGCTCCAAGAGGCCGAATTTTACGAAATCACAATATCCATCTTCCCAGGCCTAAAGTACGTAAAATGGAAATTACTCATTTTGCAAAATTTTCTTTATTTTGCTTCTTCTTTTTGCTAAATATCCTCTAATTATTTTATTTCCAATTTATTGAGCAAAAAAAACCGCTACAAGAGGCCGAATTTTACGAAATCACAATATCCATCTTCCCAGGCCTAATGTACGTAAAATGGAAATTACTCATTTTGCAAAATTTTCTTTATTTTGCTTCTTCGTTTTGCTAAATATCCTCTAATTGATTTATTTGCAATTTATTGAGCAAAAAAAACCGCTCCAAGAGGCCGAATTTTACGAAATCACAATATCCATCTTCCCAGGCCTAAAGTACGTAAAATGGAAATTACTCATTTTGCAAAATTTTCTTTATTTTGCTTCTTCTTTTTGCTAAATATCCTCTAATTATTTTATTTCCAATTTATTGAGCAAAAAAAAACCGCTCCAAGAGGCCGAATTTTACAAAATCACAATATCCATCTTCCCAGGCCTAATGTACGTAAAATTGAAATTACTCATTTTGCAAAATTTTCTTTACTTTGCTTCTTCTTTTTGCTAAATATCCTCTAATTGATTTATTTGCAATTTATTGAGCAAAAAAAAACCGCTCCAAGAGGCCGAATTTTACGAAATGACAATATCCATCTTCCCAGGCCTAATGTACGTAAAATGGAAATTACTCATTTTGCAAAATTTTCTTTACTATGCTTCTTCTTTTTGCTAAATATCCTCTAATTGATTTATTTGCAATTTATTGATCAAAAAAAACCGCTCCAAGAGGCCGAATTTTACGAAATCACAATATCCATCTTCCCAGGCCTAGAGTACGTAAAATGGAAATTACTCATTTTGCAAAATTTTCTTTATTTTGCTTCTTCTTTTTGCTAAATATCCTCTAATTGATTTATTTGCAATTTATTGAGCAAAAAAAACCGCTCCAAGAGGCCGAATTTTACGAAATCACAATATCCATCTTCCCAGGCCTAAAGTACGTAAAATGGAAATTACTCATTTTGCAAAATTTTCTTTATTTTGCTTCTTCTTTTTGCTAAATATCCTCTAATTGATTTATTTGCAATTTATTGAGCAAAAAAAACCGCTCCAAGAGGCCGAATTTTACGAAATCACAATATCCATCTTCCCAGGCCTAAAGTACGTAAAATGGAAATTACTCATTTTGCAAAATTTTCTTTATTTTGCTTCTTCTTTTTGCTAAATATCCTCTAATTGATTTATTTGCAATTTATTGATCAAAAAAAACCGCTCCAAGAGGCCGAATTTTACGAAATCACAATATCCATCTTCCCAGGCCTAAAGTACGTAAAATGGAAATTACTCATTTTGCAAAATTTTCTTTATTTTGCTTCTTCTTTTTGCTAAATATCCTCTAATTGATTTATTTGCAATTTATTGAGCAAAAAAAACCGCTCCAAGAGGCCGAATTTTACGAAATCACAATATCCATCTTCCCAGGCCTAATGTACGTAAAATGGAAATTACTCATTTTGCAAAATTTTCTTTATTTTGCTTCTTCTTTTTGCTAAATATCCTCTAATTGATTTATTTGCAATTTATTGAGCAAAAAAAACCGCTCCAAGAGGCCGAATTTTACGAAATCACAATATCCATCTTCCCAGGCCTAGAGTACGTAAAATGGAAATTACTCATTTTGCAAAATTTTCTTTATTTTGCTTCTTCTTTTTGCTAAATATCCTCTAATTGATTTATTTGCAATTTATTGAGCAAAAAAAACCGCTCCAAGAGGCCGAATTTTACGAAATCACAATATCCATCTTCCCAGGCCTAATGTACGTAAAATGGAAATTACTCATTTTGCAAAATTTTCTTTATTTTGCTTCTTCTTTTTGCTAAATATCCTCTAATTGATTTATTTGCAATTTATTGAGCAAAAAAAACCGCTCCAAGAGGCCGAATTTTACGAAATCACAATATCCATCTTCCCAGGCCTAAAGTACGTAAAATGGAAATTACTCATTTTGCAAAATTTTCTTTATTTTGCTTCTTCTTTTTGCTAAATATCCTCTAATTGATTTATTTGCAATTTATTGAGCAAAAAAAACCGCTCCAAGAGGCCGAATTTTACGAAATCACAATATCCATCTTCCCAGGCCTAATGTACGTAAAATGGAAATTACTCATTTTGCAAAATTTTCTTTATTTTGCTTCTTCTTTTTGCTAAATATCCTCTAATTGATTTATTTGCAATTTATTGAGCAAAAAAAACCGCTCCAAGAGGCCGAATTTTACGAAATCACAATATCCATCTTCCCAGGCCTAATGTACGTAAAATGGAAATTACTCATTTTGCAAAATTTTCTTTATTTTGCTTCTTCTTTTTGCTAAATATCCTCTAATTGATTTATTTGCAATTTATTGAGCAAAAAAAACCGCTCCAAGAGGCCGAATTTTACGAAATCACAATATCCATCTTCCCAGGCCTAGAGTACGTAAAATGGAAATTACTCATTTTGCAAAATTTTCTTTATTTTGCTTCTTCTTTTTGCTAAATATCCTCTAATTGATTTATTTGCAATTTATTGAGCAAAAAAAACCGCTCCAAGAGGCCGAATTTTACGAAATCACAATATCCATCTTCCCAGGCCTAATGTACGTAAAATGGAAATTACTCATTTTGCAAAATTTTCTTTATTTTGCTTCTTCTTTTTGCTAAATATCCTCTAATTGATTTATTTGCAATTTATTGAGCAAAAAAAACCGCTCCAAGAGGCCGAATTTTACGAAATCACAATATCCATCTTCCCAGGCCTAAAGTACGTAAAATGGAAATTACTCATTTTGCAAAATTTTCTTTATTTTGCTTCTTCTTTTTGCTAAATATCCTCTAATTATTTTATTTCCAATTTATTGAGCAAAAAAAACCGCTACAAGAGGCCGAATTTTACGAAATCACAATATCCATCTTCCCAGGCCTAATGTACGTAAAATGGAAATTACTCATTTTGCAAAATTTTCTTTATTTTGCTTCTTCGTTTTGCTAAATATCCTCTAATTGATTTATTTGCAATTTATTGAGCAAAAAAAACCGCTCCAAGAGGCCGAATTTTACGAAATCACAATATCCATCTTCCCAGGCCTAAAGTACGTAAAATGGAAATTACTCATTTTGCAAAATTTTCTTTATTTTGCTTCTTCTTTTTGCTAAATATCCTCTAATTATTTTATTTCCAATTTATTGAGCAAAAAAAACCGCTCCAAGAGGCCGAATTTTACAAAATCACAATATCCATCTTCCCAGGCCTAATGTACGTAAAATTGAAATTACTCATTTTGCAAAATTTTCTTTACTTTGCTTCTTCTTTTTGCTAAATATCCTCTAATTGATTTATTTGCAATTTATTGAGCAAAAAAAAACCGCTCCAAGAGGCCGAATTTTACGAAATGACAATATCCATCTTCCCAGGCCTAATGTACGTAAAATGGAAATTACTCATTTTGCAAAATTTTCTTTACTATGCTTCTTCTTTTTGCTAAATATCCTCTAATTGATTTATTTGCAATTTATTGATCAAAAAAAACCGCTCCAAGAGGCCGAATTTTACGAAATGACAATATCCATCTTCCCAGGCCAGTAGGTACTAGGGCGGTTTGGCCTGGGAAAATTTTGGGTACCGTGGGAAATAAGTTTGACCTTGAGATGCCCTTGTGGTTTTGTTATCGGTGGTTTGTGGTTTTGTTATCGGTGGTTTGTGGTTTTGTGTGTGTGTCAGGTGTTATCTTTATTGTTTATTATAACCCTTTATCACTACTTCCGGGATGGTTAGGTGAGTGTAGGAAATAGTGACGTCATAGGGGATTCCAATTCTGGTTTGGTTCAATTAAGCTATGCGTCATCTTTATTATCATCTTTATTATTATTATTATAACCCTTTATTTTTATCTCTGTCTGTCTCATGTTAGATAGATAGATAGATAGATAGCAGCCGATACCCGAACCAGATATCAATACCCGAACCGGATCTCAATACCCGAAGACGATATCAATACCCGAAGCCGATATCAATACCCGAAGCCGATCTCAATACCCGAAGCCGATCTCAATACCCGAAGCCGATATCAATACCCGAAGTCGATCTCAATACCCGAGGTTGATTTGGTCGGCTGGCCAGACATCTCTCTCTGTCTCATGTTAATAGCGCCATCTGTCGCGAGAATTGGATAACGCTGGAAATTTAATGAATTAAAAAGCAGGTTGGGTGGTTCTGCGATTTGAACCGGGGATTTGTAGCTTCAGAGGCCAGTATGTTAGCCACTGGGCCATTGGGGTTTCTTGTCGTTGTCGTTTAATTTGTGTATATAAGGTGTTTTGGACGATCGAGCGAAGTAAAAATAGAATTTAAGTTTTCTTTCGACCGGGGGTGTGAATGAATTGAAAAATATTTATTTGCCCCTGGTGAAGATGGATGATGGAATATGATGGCTATGATTTGGATTGATTGATAAGAACTTGGTTGACCTGCATTATTCTTACACCAGGATCGAGCGAAGTAAAAATAGAATTTTTTTTTTCGATATCGATACCCGAAGCCGATTTGGTTAATTAGTCAGACATTCCTCTCTCTCTCTCTATCTGTCATGAGAATTCCGTAACGATGGAAATTTAAAAATGAATTAAAAGCAGGTTGTATGGGTTCGGGATTTTGAACCGAGGGAGAAATTTAAAAAAAATGAATTAAAAAGTAGGTTGTACGGGTCCGGGATTTGAACCGAGGGATTTGTAGATTCTTGTTGCTGTTATTTAATTTAAGTTTTTCTTTCGATCACCCCGATAAATATTTGCTTCGGGGCCTGGTCGGGATCTGGCCACATAACATGTATGAAATCCACGGTTCTATTTTCTAAAAACTCTGTGGAGATATTATTACGAAAACGGGGGAATTTCAAAAGAAAAAAGGTAACGGTTGGGGGCTCTATTAAAAAAATTGATCGTATCGAGTTTTATAACATATTTAGATGTAAATAACTTGTATGTTTGGGCAATATCTCAATCACAACCCCATTCTAAATTTGCATGGGCTGAAGATATTAATATCACTACACGCGGGTCAAATTGATAAGCGACTGCCTTTTACGAGTGAGGTTGTTGACCGTGTTGATAAGTTTTTTAAAAGCTTGGCGCTTGTTCATGAGATAAAAATTGGATATCAATGTCAAGGTTGGGCGAGTGAAGATAATAGAGTTGTTTTTAGTAAGACTTTTTAAGAGTGTTTTAATTGTGAGAAAATTATGTTTGAGAAATATTTTTTTTTTCAAGTAGGGAAGGTATATCTCTATGCTGCGGTGAGTATTTCGATTAAAAAATTTTGGAAGTTTTTCCTTGCGGTGAGTATTTCGGTTAAAATGTGGAAATTGAGGGTTTAGGCGAATACTCAATAATGCTGAAAATGATAAAGGTGGTGTAAAATAGATATCAATTTCGTATAAAACCCCCAGTCAATAACCTCGCTCGTAAAAAAAAAAAAAAAAAAGAACAGACCCGCCAAGTCAATCGCTTATCACAGCAAAATACCCATTCACTTTACTCGAAAAAGGCCTAGCACATTTTTTGTTTGTTTGTTTTAAATAACAATGTAATTTAGAATAAGTTAAGTACTCTGAAAGATCTACAAAAAAAAAAATGCATGGGTCATTATAAGATATGTAATAATCTAGGTATAGAGTTTTAATAAAACATTTTTTTTAATTTAAACAATTTGTTTATTTTGGCTAGAACCATTGTTACATTTCAGAAACTTCTCCATCAAAAACACATTCTCTTGTGCACAGATTCCTTGGTGGATTAAGCAATGATATGTATTAGGATTTTCATATTTGAGAAAAGAAAGTTTTGGGCATTGTAGATCTTCCTCCATGTTGATTACATCTAAAGTTTGTCCAAATAATTGTTTTATCCAATATTGTTTTTCACACCCTTTAACATATATTGTTTTATTGTTTAACAGAGGAGTTATCAACGCTTTTAAATGATGATAGGGAATGTATCCATCTCTCCAGGAAAAACCGTGATGATGATTTTGCATCCATTTAGCCTCTCGAATTTTTGATGGGGGTAGCTCTTGAAGTCCGTATGGTGGTAGAAATACAAAGTGTTGTATTCGGTTTTCATTTGTTAATATAGCCATTTCTTTCACAATCAGTTTGTTATTTTCATTTTTGAATCCTTGGATATCGACGATTGCACATATTTTACTTAAATTATTGCCCATTTTACCTAAATAATTTTTTGAACTTCACTGGTCAACGGACTGTATTCAACTACCCGATCGTGAAGCAGTAAACAATAGGCTGATGTATGTGGCGGAATATTTTGATTACTTTTCAAGTGAATCCGAATGTCAACCGGCCCCGATTTTATTAATTCGTTTTGATGTGAGCAGTCTATAACCACAATTGGAGCCTCATCCTTGAATTTTTCTCTAGTTAGAAGAGGTTGATTTTGGCGAGAATAGTATGATTGTTGGAATTTTACATACATATCATATAGTATGGCATAGCGGTTTCGATCAAATTTAATGTTCATATCTTCATATGGAAACGTTTCAGAATTAAGATGTACTTTAACATCTGATGTATCGCAATGATTAAATTTGCTGGCATCTTCAGATTTATTGTTTTTACGATTTGTTTGCAAAGCAACTACAACAAATCGTGGTTTTTCTAGTTGTGAAGATGTTTTTACAGACCATGTATGTTCTGTAGCCTGTGGTAAAACTGGATATTCATAGATATCCCAACTACGAAAACTCATTTGGATCCGATGTCCAGAATCAATTGTTTTTAAGAGAGCTAATTTTTCTCCGTCAGCTACAGTTATATGAGGTACACGCCATTGAAGTTTAAATATATCAATTTTTACGTCATCATGTGTTGCAATAAAAGCATTCTCATCGCTTCTACTTCGAATCAATATTAATTCATGTTTGGAATTCACAATAATTTTTCTATAGTCTTCAGCAAACCCTAAAAGCATTTTTAGGGGGATGCAAAAATTGAAAAATCCTTTTTCTAGTGATATTGCTTCATTTGGTGACCAGCCAGCATTTAGAAGTGTACTACTTTCATTCTGATTCAAAGATATATAATTTTTTAGTGTTGTAGTGAATCCAAGATTCCTCGTTCTGTCGATTTCTACACCATTTAATTCATAACGAACTTCTTCAAAAAGATATGCAATAGAATTATTGGAAAGATTTGATGTTATTGAGGTAGTCCCATCTGTTTTCGTTAGAGCCCCCTCGATATAAATAAAACTTTCGCAGGGTAAAATGTATAAATCCTGATGTTGTATAGAAATTCGAATTTCATCACTGTTTTTATAAGAGGACTGATATGGGGAATAACTATGATATTCAATTTTTGTAATTGAATTATCATAAGTAATTCCTTGTGAAATATCTAAAGTCTCACTCATTTCTGTTTTTCTTTTTTAATATAAATCCTAAGGATTTTAAAACTCTTTCGTTTGCTATTGTTAAACTCCTTCTAGTCTGTAACGTTGTTGAGAGCTGACTACTAGGTAATGTACTTTTATAGCCGCTTTTATTGAGCGTGTTATGTATTAACATTTCGCGGTTTTAGATGTAGTCTTATCGTTATAGTTTCACCTCTAAAGTTTATTAAATCTCCGTTTTGATCTATTAATCTGAGCGCAACCGACTTAATTCTCTGCACATTCACTGGTAAATAAATTACATTCTTCGGAACTTCAATTATTTTATACCCTGGACCTACTTTGGGTGAAAACTCATGCAGTGTATGCACTTGTGTGTTATTTATATATGAGCCTGATATAATATTGCACTCAATTCGAATTACATTTACTTTTATTATATTTACTGGTAAATCGGATTCGTTTAAAATTTTAGGTTCAAGGATCCGTTTACTGAACCCCAACAAGGAACCAATCGATTTTTCTGTATTAAAAAATACTTTTTCTGAACTTTTAACTTCACTTTTGAGAGTATTATTATTTGCCTTAATAGTAATAACTTCTTCACTACCTATTTTTTTTAATTCTCTATTAACAGTTTCGGAAATGTCACTAATTTCGTAAGAACCTTCAGGAATTTTAATAGTTATGTTTCCAATACGAAGTAAATTATTCTTGCTATCAACATTAGGGATTGAGTTGTACGTTTGAAAGTCAATTAAACCACAAACATAATCAGTTTTCACCTCCAAAGATGGAAAATACTCAGCTGTTAGTACAGATGAACTACCACTTAAAGTTAATGTTAATGACATGGTTGTTTGGAATAAAATGAGACTTTTGATTAAAAAAAATGTAGCTTTATTTATGACTTACAGCGATTAAACAAAAATTCTAAGCATAAATGACCACAGTTAATTGTTTTATAATTTTGATATGTATCATAATTGTATACTAAATTATTATTATTATTTAAATATTTAATAACTTCCTTAGGTGGTTGCAGATTTCCAAAGCCATCAAAATATTCGCTTTTCGTTCCATTTTTATAATATGCTACCCAATGAGTTCCTGGTCCAGAAATAGAGTCTAAATTTATAATGCCACATTCATTCTTTCTTGCTTTTTTAGGAAGACTGTCGCGCATGAAAACTCCTCTAAAGTTTGGTAAATTCTTAGCAGCCTGTTGTAGATCGAATTGATTAAGTGGTCTTTTGGGTAGCAGTTTTAATAGTTTTTTGATGGTGGATTTAAATAAAGTCCTAAGCCCTTTCTATAGGGCTTGAGGTACAACCCACTACCGGTTTTACCTAGAGCAATTGCTTCCATTGCTTCATTATGCCTATTGGATTCTTTAAGTTGTTTTCGTGCATCAACAGCATCACGAACTACTTTGGCTATTCCAGCCGCCCCTCCTGTTAATGCTCCTAAAGCAGAAAGCCCAGCAAATATTGGAATCAATGGTAGAATTCCTCCAATTTTTGGTATAGGAATAATACGAGGTGTTTTTATTTTTGATTTTTTATAACCGCGAAACATGGGTTTTGTAGCACCTAAAGCAAGATTTATTGCATCATTTATTGAAGTACATAGGTTTCTGTGATTTTAGAATATTTTTCGCTTCACGAATTCCTTTTTGAAGTGATATCCTCGATTTTGTTATCTTCTTCTTCTTCATCCTCTTCTTATCTAGACCCATTCCAAATTTCACCTTTGTTTTCATCGCATTTGTAATGAGCCAAGAATTTAAACGTTCTCCAACTGAAGCGTCGCTAGATTTAAACCTTTGCCAGGCCTTTCCTAATAGAATTTTATCTGCTATATGTCGATTTTCTGTATCTTTATGCTTAGAGTAAGCAATATCGTGTTCTTTACAGGCGGCGTCAAGTGGATTTATACCCGAATCGCTACGTTCTAATCTTTTTTGTAGTTTTGTTCCGGGTCCACAGTATTGATAACCGGGGAGATGAAGTTCAAATGGTAAATTGTTTATTACTGTATTCAGTAATCCTTTTCCAGCTCGTCTCTTACATTTATTGTATTCCAGCATTCATAACAATATTACTTTTTTAATGTATCTCAAACCAAGGTTGTATTAACGCAGGTATAAGAAGCGTATTTAGTATAAAATATATATTAGTTGCAATAAATCCTTAAAGGTTTCGACTTCAAAACGTGAAAAGCAGTAGCTTCTCTTTAAAGTAGCGTTTACTTTGAACTGAGGTAATACCTTTCTATGTTAAGAATATATATATACCTACATAATGAAATTTGTAAAACAACAATCAGAATTACCGATATCAAATATTGATTTTAAAAGCGGAAATAGCCTAAGAAAAAAGCATGGAACGCTTTTACCCAACAGTATACGAGCTATAATTGTGGGTCCATCAAATTGTGGTAAAACAAATCTTATGCTTGGTCTTATAGAACACCCAAATGGGTTAAGATTCGAGAATATTTATATATATTCAAAATCATTACATCAACCTAAGTACAAGTATTTAGAAGATTTAATGAAACCAATAGAAGGGATGGGTTATTACACATTCTCCGATAACACTGCTGTTATAACACCAGAAAAAGCTAAACGAAATTCAATTTTCATTTTCGATGATGTTGCTTGCGATAAGCAAAATAATATTCGCGCATACTTCTGTATGGGTCGACATAATGAAGTGGACAGCTTTTATCTTTGTCAAACATACACACGTATACCGAAACATTTAATACGTGATAATGCCAATTTCATTATTCTTTTTAAGCAAGATGAAATGAATCTTAAACATGCTTATGAAGATCATGTCAATACGGATATGCCCTTCAATATTTTTAAGCAGGCTTGCGCAGAGAGTTGGAAAGATAAATATGGCTTTGTAGTGATAGATAAAGACAGTCCTATTAATAAAGGTCGTTACCGAAAAGGGTTTGATACATTCATCCATATATAAATACGCTTTAAGCAGTTCAGAGAGCAGTTAAAGCAGTTCAGATATCTGTTAAAAGCAGTTCAGAGAGCAGTTAAAGCAGTTCAGAGAGCAGTTAAAGTAGTTCAGATATCTGTTAAAAGCAGTTCGGAGAGCAGTTAAAGCAGTTCATAAAATGAAGCATAAGACAAAAGGAGACAAAGAATATCAAGAAGATACTATTAGGAATATAGTAAAAATAAGAAATTCTTTGAGGAAGAAGTTTCAAATGTTAAAATCAGGAAAAATTCATACGGAGTCTCAACTGGAAGAAACATTCAAACCTATAACAAAACCACTTCATAAACTTGTTACAAAAGTTGAGGAAAACTATAAGATTGATGTAAAAAATGAGCCAAAGAGTGAAAATGATGAACCAACAACAAGTCAGTTGAATCAAACAACTAAAGCTATTTTCCCAGAAATAGAACACACCAGTACACCATTAATAAAAAGAAATCGACTCGCCACATTCGATAATGACTCTTTTATGATGACATCACCACCATCACAAAAATTACCTGAAAAAGAATTAAGTTTTAAAGAAATGATAGTAGATAAATATATGAAATTATATTCTGAAAATAGTCCTGCTATTGATACTACATATGGTGTATATTTTGATGGCAGTCAGTGGAAGATAGGAAATACAGTCTTTGAAATCAAGAATGACAATTTTATAATTGGCGGGGAAGAATATAAGATAACACTTGGTTTATGTGAATTGCTATTTATGAAAAGACCTGCAGCAAGTTTTTATACCGAGGAAGACTTAGCAAATTATACAAATATTATTATTAGCAGTAGCGCACATAAACGAAATTATGATCCTAGTAGTCAAATAAGCGGAAATAGGGGATTTAAATTTACAAATATTATAAGCAAATTCAATTTACGTGAAGGAAAAGGTTTAATGCAGCTACCTAAAAACAATATTGATTATATATATTGGAATGATCCCAATGAATTGGTAGAAAGGCTACAACTTTTAATAGCATCACAACAAGCTGGTCATAATAACCATCATAATGAGATCGTAGCCATAGTAGAAGAATTAAGAGAAGCTGCCATCATTGAATAAATAGGATAGTCACTTTTCTTCTATGCTTATAATAATAATGAGTGTTGACAAGTTTGGACGTTCGAGTACGAAATTTTTAAAACACGGTTTGTCAGGTCCGCGTGGTGAAAGGGGTCCGACAGGAGCTGATGGTAAAAGAGGTCCACCAGGTTCACCAGGACCACCAGGAAAGCCAGGAATAGGATTCTTATTAACAAAAAATGGGGATTATGATATGCAATTGAAAACACTTAAATACCTCGCGCAACCTATAGATGATGAAGATGCCACAAATAAAAGCTATGTTGATATTATCAGTAGATACCTTAAATCCGAAATTGAGAAAATTGAAAAAGCAAATGGTAATCTAAATGATAAATTAGATACAGCAAAAGAAGAATTGAGAGATTTCATAGGAAAAGCTATTGAGGATACAATGAAATACATTGATATGAAGATTAGTAATATTAATTTAGTTT